>JAYMFT010282297.1:0-24016 GCA_038088735.1 Panulirus argus | reverse complement strand
ATATGGTTGCGAGGCATGGGCTATAGATAGAGTTGTATGGAGGAGGGTGGATGTATTGGAAATGAAATGTTTAAGGACAATAAGTGGTGTGAGATGATTTGATCGAGTAAGTAATGAAAGGGCAAGAGAGATGTGTGGTAATAAAATGAGTGTGGATGAGAGAGCAGAAGAGGGTGGGCTGGAATAGACTGGAGACATGAAAAGAATGAGTGAGGAAAGGATGACGAAGAGGATATACAGTATGTGTCAGAACTGGAGAGAACAAGGAGAACCGGGTGACCAGTGTGGAAATGGAATGATGGAGTGAAGTAGGTTTTGAGCGAAGAATTTGGAATCTGCCAATAAAAGCTGGGAAATGGCCTCTGCATTAAGAAAAGGAGGAAATTTAACTCTTCGTTAAGGCAGGGAGAGAAATGAACTCTGCATCAGTATAGGAAGAGAAACGGACTATTCATTAAGACAAGAACTTTCTTGAACTCTTTTTTAATCAAAACTGAAATAGGTTCTTCCCGAAGAGAACGAGGGAAATAGATTCTGCATTAAGACAGATAGGGAAATGGTCAGTGCAATAAGATATGAAGGGTAGTGGAAATTATATTAAAAGAAGAAGGGAAACGGACTATGCATTAAAGAAGTACATGGTTTACGCATTAACACGAGAAGGGAAACAGAACCTGTATTAAAACAAGGAAGGATATGAACTCTCTCCTGTAAAGAGGAAGGATATCGACCCCGTGCTAATCAGATCCAGGAAATAGTCTCGTCATTAAAACAAAAAGGGAAATGAACTCTGCATAAAGACAAGAAGGGACTTGGACTCTTCAAGATGAGAACTGATGTGGACTCTTTTCTAAGACAAGGGAAATAGCTTCTGCTTTAGTGTAAGTAGGTAAATGGATTCTGCATTATGACGAGGAGGAAAATGGACTCTACATAATAATAATAATAATAATAATAATAATAATAATAATAATAATAATAATAGTAATAATAATAATAATATTAATGATAATGAGACCGCATTTAGGGACGGAAGGTAATGGCTATAGGAAATCAACAAGGAGAGAAATGGATCTTTTATTGAGTAAAGGAGGTAGATGAAATCTGCATCAGGACAGAGAGGTAAATAGAATCTTCTTATTAAGACAAAGACGAGAAGAAGGTAAACAAACTCTATAAAGACAAGGAGGTTAATGGATTCTGAATTAAGACGAGGAGGTAAACGGGTTCTTCATTAAGACAAGACTCTACATTAAGACCAAGAGGTAAATGTACTTTTCATTAAGTGAAAAAAGATAGGTGACTTTGCATTAGGAAAGAAGGAAATTGAACTCTACATTAAGATCAGGAGGGATATTAAAACATAGAATTTGATCCTGCGTGAAATAAGTAGGAAATTGACTTAGCATAAAGAGGAGGAGGAAAATGGACTCTGCTTAAAACAAGAGGAGATGTGGATTCTTCGCCAAGACAACGAAGAATATAGAAAATCCAGTAAGACAATGAAGGAAAAGGCTTTCGCCCTTAAGTCTAGGTGGTGTATGGACTCTTCAGTAAAACCTGGGAGGAAATGGATTCTGCCTTATTAGATGGCGGGAAATGAGCTCCGCATTAAGACAATGAAAGATATGGAGTCTGCAGTCAAACAATCAAGTAATAACCTCTGCATTGAGACAAGGAGGATAATGTACTCTGCATTTGAACAAAGACAAAATTGGTCTCTACATTAAAACGAGCAGGTATTTGGGCTATGCATTAGGGCATGTAGGTAAACTGACTTTACAGTAAGACAATTAGATAAATGGCTTTTGCAGTTAGGTAAGGAGGGAAACGAAATTTGTATCAAGAAAAGAAGAGAAATGGATTCTACGTTAGAACAAGAAGAGGAATGGAATTTGCATTAGGATAAAGCAGAAAATGAACTCAGCATAGAAAAACAGAGGTAAATGAACTTTGCATTACAACACGAAGGAAAACACACACTGTATCAAAACAAGAGAGGAAAGTGGACTCTGCGTTAAGACAAGGAGGTAAATGAATTCTAGAGTAGGACAGGAAGGGAAAGGGACTCTGTATTATACGAGGGAGTGAAATGGGCCCTGCTTGAAGACTGAGGAAATTGGACTCTGCATTGAGGCAAGAAGGTAAACGGACTCTGTGTTATTAGTACACGGTGGATTACTAGACTCTGCATCAAGAAACGGAGTATATAATTGGACTTCCACTTACAATACGGAAGAAGATACACCCTGCATTTAAACACGTCACTGACCTCTACCAGCTGCCACACAGACGCTCCTCATTCCCAAATACAAGAAGGCTGCTTACTCCCTGCCACACCTGGATGACTCATTCGCTGACAAAAGAAGGCGAATTACTTCCTGTCACACGTGTTTAGCTTACTCTATACCACACGTCGGTGACTTACTGACACATAATGGCGGCTTCCTTACTGAAACTGCACAGAGAATCATTCCCTGACGAAAAACTGTGGCTCACTCTGACAAATGGCAGCTGTTCATTCCCTGACAAACGTCGGCAGCTTATTCCCAACTTCTTGAAGGCGACTCTTTCCCCAATACACCTAGACACACGAGTATGGGTCAGTTCAAGAAACGCTACATCGATTCACTTCCTGACAAAAATCGACAACTTACTCCTTGTAGCATTAAACTATCTCACTTTCAAACACAAAGGCAAGGTAAATTAAGCAAGGAGAGAAATGGGTCTTGTGTAGAGAAAGGAGGTAAATGGAATCTGCTTCAAGACAAAGAGGTAAATAAACTCTGCATTACGACAAGCATTGAAATGGATTCTTCATTAAGACAAAGAAGGATATGGTGTCTTCATTAAGACAAAGATGTTAACAGACTTTATAACGACAAGGAGTCCCTGGCATCGTCGGCGTCCCATTCCCTGGCATATGTTGATAGTTCACCAACTAACATACAAGAGAGGGTCGATCCACAACACATGATCTTGCTACACTCCCTAACACACGTTGACGCCTTATTTAATGACATACGACTCTGTCCCTGAAATCTGTCGGGGATTCACTATCTTTTTTTTTCGACAGTTCAATCCCTAACTCTTGACGATGTAATCCTGAAGAACCCAGACAGATGACAGAGGCTCTCTTCCTGACACAGCACAGTGAACCAATCCCTGACACACTATGGTAAATCACTCCCATACCATAGTCCAGGGACTCATTTCCTAATACACATCATGGCACGTTTTATGACGCTCAAACGCAGCACGCTTCCTGAAACTATAATCGCCTCACTTCCTGACAAACGTTAGCGATTCTCTGCTTGACAAAACTAAGGCAGCTGTCTCAATGACACACAACGGTACCTCAGCCTCTGACGCAACACGAAAGCTCAGTCCTTCACACACTACAGCGGCTCACTTCCCTTCACTTGGAAAGCGACTCAACTCCCTGCACAGGTCAGTGGCTGATTCCCTGATACCAGACGGGCACAGTTCCTTAACATATGTTACTTCACTGACACGCTACCTGCTTAGTGCTGTTGGCTCACTCCAATAAGATGACGCCAGATTTCTCTGTCAAACGTGCGTTGCTCACTCCCTGCCATAAGACGATTGCTTTCTTCCTGCCACACCTGGGTAGCTCATTCACTGACAAAAAGATTGTAGATCACTACTTGTCACAAGTGGTTGGATCACTCCTTGAAACTTAACAACACCTCACTCCACGCCACACTTTGGCGGTTCAGTGACGTACAAAGGCGGTTTCCAAACTGAAATACTTCACCTGCTCACTCCCTGACGAAAAACAGCGCTCACTCTCTAACACACGTCAGAGGACCACTCCTAGACAAAAACAAACAAGTTATTCCCTACCTCTTGAATCCAACTCCTTAAAACATCTTGATACATGACTGTGGTTCAGTCCCTAACAAACCACCTGACAGGCGACTGAGGCTTGATCCAGAACACATGCGGGCACCACACACTCACATGCGAAGGCGCCTCATTCAACAATACATGGTTGCGCTTGCTTCTGGAACATGTCGGTGACTTAATTACTGAAAAACTGCGACAGATCCCTCTAAACTTGTGAAGGATCCTTTATAAAGAAGTATCCAAACAAACGGCTGGGGCTTATTCCTTGAAGTACAGTGAATGACTCCCCACCACACTATTGCAAATCGCTCTTTATCATAGTACGGGGCATCTCCGCCTAATACATATCATGGCTTATTCTTTGACCTACAAAGACGGTATACTTCCTGATACTACAAACACTTCACAGTTTACCAAAGGGAAGTCATGTCTCAGTAACCTTCTATCTTTCTTTAATGAAGTATGCGAAACTGTTGATCAGGGTAAGGGTTATGATACTGTATACTTAGACTTAAGCAACGCTTTTGACAGACTACCTTATGAGCGTCTGCTCGGAAAAGTAGCGGCACACGGTATCGGGGTTGTGTATTTAACTGGATTGGGGCGTGGCTCACTGACAGAGTACAGAGGGTAAGGATCGACGGAGTTACATCGGACTGGGACAATGTAGCCAGTGGTGTTCCTCAGGGGTCAGTCTTGGGACCGCTCTTGTTCGTTATCTATATTAATGATTTGGATATGGGAATAACCAGCGACTTAGTAAATTTGCCGATGATACAAAAATAGGGACCGTAATAAAATCAGATGAAGATTCAGTGAAATTTCAGAGGGGCTTATAGAGATTATCAAAGTGGGCGTGTACATAGAAAAAGGAATTCAATATAGATAAATGCAAAACACTTACTGTAGGTAAAGAAGGAATACTGATTACAAACTGGATAATAATATCATCGGTAAAACAGATTGCGAAAGAGATTTACGATTATTGGTGAGCAAAGATCTTAAGCCATAGCCACAATGTAATACAGTGCGTAATAAGGCTAATAGGATGTTAAGCTTCATTAATAGGACTGTTAGCAAAAAAGTCCTAGAGTATTATTGCAACTTTATCTTGCGTTGGTGACACCACATTTGGATTATGCGGTACAGTTTTGGGCTCCATACTATGCAGGTGATACAGATTGTTTAGAGTGAGTACAAAGGCGAATGGCAAAAATGATGTCTGGAATTAGAAACCTCACTTATGAAGAATTGTTAAAAGGGCTGAATTTACACTCACTTGAGAGTAGGAGGGCTAGAGGGGATATGATTGAAGTTTTTAAATGGGTTAAGGCCATTAATAAAGGTAACATGAATAAAGTTCTTAGAATGGCACCATCGGATAGAATAAGAAATAATGGATTTAAATTAGAAAATTAAAATAGATTTAGGTCGGAAATGGGTAAATATTATTTCGGGAATAAGGTAGTAGATTTATGGAATAAGTTGCCAGGTACAGTAGTGGTAGCTAGGTCTTTAGGTAGCTTTAAACGAAGGTTGGATGTGTTTCTGGGTTCAGGCAGTTGGTTGTAGGGTGGACAGACTCAGGACCTGCCTAGCAAGGACCAATAGGTCTCCTACAGTTTCCTCACTTCTCTTGTTCTTCACTCCCTGACAAATGTCAGCGGTTCACTCCTTAACAAACGACGGCAGCTTTCTCAATGGTATAACGGTGACTCAACTTTTTACTCCAAACGATGGCTCACTACATAGAACACAACATCGGCTTACTATTTCACATAAGAAAATAGCTCGCTCCCGAACGCCACACGGCATCTCGCTCCCGCTACATGTCGGTGGCTTATTCTCTAACACAAGACAGACACACAGTCAATAATACTCATCAATGACTCACTAAATGCCAAGAGTCGATGGTTCGCTCTGTCAAAATTTGCAGATCATTCCCTCTCATACATGCTCTCACACTTCTTGCCATATTACGAATTTTAGCTTCTTTCCATTCTTGGGTTGTTCACTGACTGACAAAATGCGACATCTCGTTCCCTTTCACACGTGTTGGCTCATAAAGACAACCACGGCTTCCTTACTAAAGCACTACACTGTATCACTCTCTGATGAAAAACGGTGCTCCTCTGACATACGTCAGTGTCACCCTCTATGACAAATGTCGACAGCTTATTCCCTGTCTTTTGAAGCCAACTATCCCTAAAGTACCTAGACACACAGATGCGGTTCAGTTCCTGACACACTGCAACTGACCACTCCTAGACATCCAACATGGATTCACCCCTTGACAAACAACAACTGTCATTCCCTGACACATGTTGGTAGCTCACTGACACACAAAGGTGGCTCAACTTTTAATGCAAAAGGAGGGCTCACCCTACACAACATGGCAACTCACTGCCCGCTACACTAAAGTTTCTCATTTCTTGATAAGAGATGGACATGCAATGCCTGACACGCGTAACAGACCAGCCAAGTGTTGTGGTTCACTCCCTGACAAAACATGGCAGCTCAGTCCCTTTCACATATTCATTCTTCACTGCATAAGACGGCTGTTTACTCCCTGCTACACCTGGATGACTCACTCTTCGACACAAGGCTGTAGGTTACTCCCTGTCACACGCAGTTGGCTTGCTGCCTACCACAAGTCGATGGTTCACTGCCAAACAACGATGGCCCCCTGAATGAAGCTCTACAACCCTGACGCAAAATCGCGGCTCAGTCTCCGAGACAGGTCAGCGTTCACTCTCTAACAAACGTCGACAGCATATTACCTACCTCTTGAAGGCGACTCAATCCCAAAACACCCGCAAACACGACTATGGTTCAATTACAAGCACACTAAATCAGACCACTCCCTAACAAACTGCATCGACCCACTTCCTGAAAAAAAATGATTGCCAACTCCTTGTTGTATTTAATCGGCTCACTGTCAAACACAAAAATAAGTCAATCTCCAACACACGTCAGAGCCTCATTCCCTGGCATATGTTGGTGGTTCACTAACAAAGATACCATAGAGGGATGATCTAAAACACAGGACTTAACCACATTCCCTCACACACGTCGACGCCTCATTCAATGACATACGACCGTGTATATATCTGAAAGATGTCGGCGACTCACTCCCTGAAAACCTTCGACGGCTCACTCGATAACTCGAGACGGTGTCTTAACCCTGAAGTACCCGGACAAACGACTGCGGCTAACACGTTACAGCGAACAACTCCCGGTCCTACTTCAGGAACTCGCTCCCTAATACAAAACCGTGGCTCTAAACCTAACAAACGAAGACGACGCACTTCCTTAAAGTACAAACGCCTCACTCCCTGGCAAACGTTCGCGGGTTTGTGCTTCACAAACGATGGCAGCTCTCTCAGTGATACACAACGGTGGCTTAACCTCTTTCGCAAAACAAAGACTCATTGCGTTGCAAAAAACATCGGCTCATCCTTCACATACTACAGCAACTCTCTCTCCGACATTGCACAATTTCCTGACTGAAACACTACAGAGGATCACTCACCGAGGTAAAACTGCTCTCACTGTCTGACATACTTTAGGAACTTACTCTCAGACAAACGTCAACAGCTTAACCCCTGCCTTTTGAAGGCGACTCAATCCGTAAAACACCCACACACACTACTCTGGTCAACTCACTGACACACTACATCAACCCACTCCCTAAGAGAGAACGACTGTCATTCCCTGACATACGCCGACTCTTCATTCCCTCGCACATGTCGGTGATTCACTTCCTGACATACGATGGAAAACATGCTTGGGCGCCGCAGTCCCTTTCACACTTCAGCGCTTCATTCCATGACACATGACCGTGGCTCTGTTTGAAGCATAACGGCGAATCACTCTCTGGAAAACTTCAACGGCTCACTCCGTAACTCTTGACGATACTTCAGTCCTGAAGTACCCGGACAAACCACTGCAGCTCATTTTCTGACGGAGCACAGTGAATGACTCCCTGACATATGATAGCGAATTACTTCCTATCATGGTACAAGAGCTAACCCCCTAACACACATCAAGGCCCACAAAAACGAAGCACATCATGAAACTATAAACCCCTTATACATGACAAACGTAAGCGGTTCTCTGACAAACGATGACAGCTCTCTTACTGACGCACAACGGTGACTCAACCTCTGACGTAAAACGAACTCACCCCGTACCACACAACGCCTGTGAACTCCTTCAAACACAACAGCGGCTCACTCCTCTTCACTAGAAGGCAACTCACTCTTCGACACACGTCGGTGGCTCATTCCCTGACACAAGATATACACGTAATCTCTGACAAACGTCTTTGATCCACCATCTGCCATGAGCTGAATTCGACTAAATCACTAAAACACCCGGACACCTGACTGTGCTTCAGTCCCTTCCAAATTACAGTGGACCACTCACTAAAAAAAAAAAAGAAAAAAAAAAAAAAGGCAACTCAGTCTTCGTAACATAAAACGGCTCATTTCCAAACACAAAAACTATTTATTCCTTTAAACGCGTTGGAGCCTCATTTTCTGGTACTTGTCAGTGATAGCTACCAGACATATAACGAGGAATCATTCTAAAACGCACAACGACGCCACAATGACTCACAAAAGAAGGCGCCACATTAAAAGACACACAACTCTGGTTTTCTCTGAAATATTGCGGCTACTCACTCACTGACAAACTTTGACGGCTCACTCCCTATCTTGCAACGGTGCCTCAACCCTAAAGTACCCAGACAGACTACTTCGTCTCAATCCCTTACACAGTCCAGCGAAACACTTCCTGACACACTATAGCGAATCACTATCATAGTACAGGGACTCATAGCTCAATCTCTTAGTCAGTAAAGCGAACCATTCCCTGACACACTAGAGCGAATCACTTAATACACTCCATTCCTTACTCCTTGACGCACTCCCTGAAACTATAGACGCTTCACTTCCTTACAAACGTTAGGGATCCACTCCTTGACAAACAACGGCAGCCATCTCACTGACACAGAGCTGTGGCTCAACGTCTGACTGGAAACGAAGGTAGACTCTGTAACAAACAATTCTGGCTCCTTCCTTCACACACAACAGCACGTCGGTTGCTCATTCTCTGATACAAGTGATAAGTGATTAACCCAAAATCTGCCAAGTGCTGCTGGCTCACTCCCTTTCAAAAGAAAACAGCTTACTCTCTCTCACATATACGATGCTGCTTTTTTTATGTAAGCTACGACGGCACGGACAGCTGAGGCACTAATCAAGGCCATCCCATTACCGCTATACATATATATATATATATATATATATATATCCTCCCCATTTCATCGACCAATCCCTATGGGTGGATGAACAGCTGGGTTAAGAGTGGACCGACTGCCGCAACCAGGATTCGAACGTATGCACTCGATCCTGGGCGGCCCGTGAATGCTTCATGGTCAGAAACGCTAATCGCTACACCTGATATAAGACAACTGCTTACTCTCTGTCACAGTTGGGTGGCTGTCACGGAAAAAAGATGACAGCTTACTTCGTGTCTCAAGTCAGTGGCTCGCTGATATACAACAGCAGCATCTTCACTGAAAGACTATACAAGAACAGTTCCTTACGAAAGATCGCTGTTCACTCTGACACACGTCAGCTGCTCATTCTCAAACAAGCGTTCACAATTCCTCCCCTAATTCTTGTGGGTGACTCTCCCACTAAAACACCTAGACAGTGGACAATCCATGACACATTATGATGACTCGTTTCCTGACCCACATCGACTTTCATTCCCTGACACAAGTCGGTGCCACATACGATCATAATGGGAGATTTTAACATACCGGTATCTAAGTGGAGAAAATCCATCTCCAGTAGCACGGGGCGAGGGCTCTACCTAAATTTGCTTGATAGTACCCTAATTCTATTAGCTGAAAACCTAAGAGGAAAAAAAAAACAGATTTAGTTAAAGTTACAAATTAGAATCTCGTTCATAATGATGAAGGTGAATAGAAGTTTGATACTGGTGATCACAGACAAATCACATTTGGGGTAACTTTCAACGTGGATTGTAATGCTGGTCAACACAAAAATACTATATATTAGACCTGCAACTTTTAGTGGTCTTCGGTCATTTATGAACGATATGAATGTAGCTTGGAAAAGATTCGGTAACAATTTCAGAGTAATGGAGGGAACATATGTGGCGATGCGTTTAAGGTGGTCTTAAAAAACGAGGCAGAAGCATGCACTGATACATCCCATCCCTAAGAAGGGTGACCGTTCTGACCCCTCTAACTATCGTCCTATTGCTTTGACATCTACCATCTCCAAATTCTTTGAATCCCTCCTCCACTCCTATATCCTTAAAACACCTCTAAAATCACAGATATTCTTTCCTATCTTACTAATGTCTGGTCATCATCCCTAAAACACCTGGACACACGACTGTGGTTCAGTCCCCGACACACTACAGCGGACTACTCGCTGACCCACTCCCTAACAAAAGACGACTGTCATTCCCTGACACGTCGGTACCTCATTCCCTTGCACATGTCGGTGGTTCACAACCGGACATACGGCGGAGGATCGATCCAAAACATACTACAGCGCGACACTCCCTCTAACACGTTGGCGCCCTATTCAATGCCAGACTACTCTGGCTGTGTCTGAAACGTTTCGAAGTGTCATTCCCTGAGAACCTTCAACAGCTTACTAAATGACTAGTGATGGCGCCTTGATCCTGAGGAGCCCAGTTAGACAACTGCGACTTAATACCTGACACCGTACAAAAAACCATGCAACTGTAGTGAATCATAGAACAAGTCCTCAATCCCTTACGCACACTTACTGAAACTGTGAATGCCTCACTCACTGACAAATATTAGCTGTCCACTCCTAGAGAAATGAAGGCAGCTCTCTTACAGACTTACACCAATGGCTCAAACTCTGACGCAAAGCGAAATTCTTACTCCTTCACACACCACTGGCTCACTCCCAGATACCAGACGCACAACTTACTCCCACCTCACGTCGCTGGCTCACTTCCTGACGAGACAGACAAGCAGTTCCTGACACACATAATTGACCTACTACCTGCCAAGTGTTGGTGGCTCACTCCCTATCTAAGGAAGGCATGTCACTCCCTATCACACATGCGCCGCTATCTTCCTGACATAAGACGGCTGCATAGCATTCTCTGCCACATTTAGGCGGCATACTCATTGACAGAAGAGGGTTGCTCACTCCTTTTCACATTCGGATGGCACAGTCTCTTCAGCTGGACGACAGTTCACTCCCTGCCACTCGTCGTTGGCTCAGTGACACAACGAAAGCTTTCTGACATACACTGCAGAGGATCATTCCTTGGCGAAAAACCACTGCTCAATGTCTGACAAACGTCAACAGTTTGCTCCCTCACAAACGTTGAAACCACATTACCTCTGGAAGGCGACTTCCTCTAAAACACCCTGACACACGACTGTTTACCAGTCCCTGACACACTACAGTGAACCTCCTCCCTGACACAATATCGATTCACTCCCTAACAACAACGACGGGTCACTCCTTCTAAGAATAATTCAGGCCCATTTTCAAACACAAATGAGTCACTCCTTAACATACGTCGGTGCCATAATCCCTGGCACCAGTCAATGGTTCATTACCCGACAGACGATAGGGGCTCTATCCAAAACATACCACGGCGACACACGCCCCCACACGCTTGGCTGGCGATATACTACCTCATACACTTAGACACCATGACAAATTCGACTGCTCACTTCCTTACTCTGGACGGTGCCTCAGTAATTAAGTACCCGGACAGACGAATGTCGCTCGCACCCTGACACAGCATAGCAAACCACTTCCTGACACACTATAGCGAATCACTCCCTATCATAGTAAAGGGACTCACTTCGTAATACATACCTCACTTTACACCCTGACGAACAAAGGCGGCGCACTTCCTCAAACAATGAACGCCTCATTGCCTGACAAACGTTAGCGGTTCTCTGGCTGACAAACGACGGCAGCTCTCTTAATGACACATAACGATGGTTCGGTCTGTGACATAAAACGAAGGCTTACTCAGTAAGGCTCAACATTGGCTCACATCTTCACAAACTGCAGCGGCTCATTCCCCTTTATCACGCAGCAACTCACACTCATTGTTTGCGCATTAGAGACGTAAGGCGGTCATAAGTCCACGACACACGTCACTGACCGACTACCTGCCGAGTGTTGGTGGCTCACTACCTTCCAAAACACGGCAGCTTTCTCTCTGTCTGTCACATATGTGTTGCTCATATCCTGCCACATCTGGATAGTTAATTCACTGACAAAAGGCGGCGGCTCACGCCTTGTTACACGTGGATTACATCAACAGATCTGTATTTTACTACAAATATCACAAACCCGATATATTCATTGATATATTCATTCACGCTAACCTTTCATCATACTCAACGGTAAACTAAATATTTTGCGGGCTGCACTCAGAACTCGTGTCATATCTGTACAACAGCCTCCCAATCCCCGACACAAAATAGCGGCTCATTCCTTGACACAGTATAGTGAAGTCGCTCACTCCATGACCTAAGACGATAGCTCAATGCCACTCGGCGGTGGTTTGCCCTGTCTCTCTACAGCGACTCATTCCTGGATAACAACGGCAACCCAATTTCTGGCACACCACCGTGGCTTCCTGGCTGATACGTCCAAGTACATCACAAACGCTCCTTATACACTTACGTATGTCGGAGGCTCACTGTCTACAAAAAACGTCGGCTCAGTCCCTTATGTCAGCGGTTCACTCCTTGACGCGTCGAAAGATTACTCCATACCATACTTACATAACGGAAGTTCACTCCTTAACGAAGAATGGCGGTTCACTCCTTAATACACGACATCGACTCAGTCCCTGACCCCTAAGGAGTGCTTCATGTTGGTACCTTGCTTCTTGCGAGGTCAGCGGGCACCTGGGAGGGATATGCTCCAGTGTTGCAGAGTTCTCTTCAAAACAGTGGAACTGGGCAATGTTGCCATCAGCAGTTCTTCTGTTTTAAAGAAAACGTCTTTTTTCGTACTAAACTAATTCATTCTAGCTGAACAAGATGCATTAGTAGCTTCTTAAACTGACTGAACTATTGAGTTCAAATTGTCATTGAGGAAAAACAGGACATATAAGAGTACTTTTTTTTCTAAATTAATAGTATATGTAAGAGTAACAGTAACTTGAACAGTAATAATAAGGAAAGTAACAAGTACAAAATGAACACTAAATTACTAAGTACAAAACAATAGTAATAAAATTTACAGTAAGTACAACAATAACTGTAATACAAGTACTATACATTTCCCGAAAGTCTGGCTACGTTACCTGTGATGGTTTAAACTTATAGTAACATTCCTGCTCCCTGACAGCTGCTGATACCAAGGCCAGTGCTTGGACTGACTGCATACTGAGTTTATTTCTTTAAGTTTTTCTTATATTTAGTTTTGAAAAAAGCCCTTACGCATCTGTATTTGTAATTGGTAATGATAATACTTGCAAGGTAAATGTAGGTATACTTTTGAATTGGTACACATTGTCCTCTTAGATTTCTCCAAGTTTACGATAGAAATCAATAACCCCGCAATGTTCTATACTCAATTCTTGTGGTACTAGAGTGCTATCAAGATCTCTCCATTCATTGCCCAAAGCTTGGATGTTACCTTTAAAAATGCAGAGTACAATTTCCACAAAAGGCAATAATGTTGGCATTATGTAGCTTGTATTCTTATCTAGATTGTTATCGGAATTCAAAAATGAAATCATATGAAGTTATTTACCTTATTTGTAATTCATATGGGACTATTACGACAAAATAGCCTCAAACTAAATTTATTCTTGCATAATTTATGATTTAACTGCAAGAACATCTGCATATAAATTTAGTATAATTTTGATAACTTTAGTTACATAATGAAAAAAATTGCAAGGTAAAGAATTTTATTCTTCACTGGCGCGGAAGTGGTCAGATTATCCCCGAGTAATTGCCAGATGTCATAATCTTTCCACTTAGCAGACGAAATTCCACAAAACGGCACCACTGATATGGTCCTGCACGGTGGACGAAAGCAAATACCAAATGTTCATGACCAGTGGTCTGACCATCAAACCAGCAACTTGACTCAGACACTGTATATGAGCGGTGCTTCGAGATCATTTTCAACATAAGGAATAGCTCTGAAACTTTGCGTTAAGTAGCATTCATTTGCCATTTTTTTAGGTAGATTTATATCGTTAGGCAATAACAGACAACAACAATAACGGAATGGGCAGAGCAACAGTAGTCCATACCTTTACATGAACCATCCCACTCATACGAATTCCTTCCTGGTAGCAAGGACTATGGACGTAACATTTCATAGCTTAATGGCGAAACCACGGTGTACATAAAGAAAACTCAAGAGATGGGATTTTACGAGTGCATCTTTCCCATACTGTACTTCACAATAAATACATGGGAATTTCCTACACATACTAACACACACACACACACACACACACACACACACGAGACGGAACAAGTGTAAAATTATCTACCTGTAAAACAAATATAAACACAGACCATAAAAAAACACGCACAAAAAAAAAGCACGGAGAGTTGCATTCACTTACAATAAGACCTAAATACTGAAAAGTTTACCTAATACAAGTCGGAAAAATTCAACCCGAATACGTGTAAAGCAATAAAGATGACACTCTGTGAAAGCAGGCGTGAATTCACTATGAATCTAATCTAGAAGGAAATAAACTGTAGGATTCTGTGTGTGAGTGACTGGCAGTTGACATCGTCCCTACCATATCGCCAGTGTCACATTACAGGGAGAGCGAAGAGGCAAACTGTCTTCTGGAAAGTATTTAGAGGAGCTTCAAATATATGGGCGAGGATATATTCAGCAAGTAGCTCACATCCTATTTGGGATAAGAATTGGAATATACTTTGTAGCTTTAGTCACCGCACTCAGTGAAGCTGGATGTCCCAATAACGACGGTCCCCTGGAAGGCAACAAAGATGTAAAATAATGAAGAGAGCAGAGTTACAGAGAAAGGCCAGAGGCCTTAAATTTGCCCGCAATGGAAGAGAGTTTAGTGAGGGATGATATGATTAAATCTATGACATTTTTTAAACCAAACAGATGACGTATGCAGTGGACATTTCTTCAGAAGATATACATATAGACTAACCAAGGGTCATAACATGAACTAAAGGAAGAAGTTTCCTTACACACACGGGTGGCTCACTCCCTGACACAAGGCGGCAGCTTAGCTCCTTGCACACGTCGGTGATTCACTTCCAAAGACAGGACGGCAGCTCGCTGCTTGCCACACGTCGCGTCGGTGGCTCGGTTCCTGCCATTGTCATTGGCTCAAAACCTGACACACTGCTATGACTCACTCCCTAACAAACGTCAGCGGCTAAAAACAATGGCGAACTCTCTGACACATGAGAGCATCTCACGCACTTACAAATACCAACTGCGCTCTCCTTGTAACGTTAAAGGGACTCGCATTCCAACACAAAGACGGCCCACTTCGTAATACATATCTGCATCTCATTCACTGTCACACGTTGGTGGTTCTACCCTTAACATTCTTTGGTAGTTCACCGCAAAAAAAGGACGACGACATCCAACTCATCAACATACTGTGGTATTCACAACAATTAAAAGGAGTTTAAAAAGACTGCGTCCCGCTCCCCAGACTCTCGTCGGCGTTTCAGTATGTATCACAAGATTGAGGCTGGCTCTCTGGTACAGAAGGGCAACTCATTCCCTAAAAAACTATAGCGACTCACTTTCTGACACTATACAAGGGATCACTCCCTTAGAGACTCTATAACAAACGTTAGCAGTTCACTTCCGGGCAAAGAAGCGCAACTCACTCCCTGACACACGACAACGACTCACTCTCCGACGCAGAGAGAAGGCTCATTCCCTGAAACATTAAAACGATTCATTCCTTTATAAACGTAAGCGAATTACCTCCTGACAAAGGACAGCTACTCATCCTAACACTTTGTGATGGCATACTCCCTAAGAAAATTAGCGATCCACTCCCTGACAAACGACAGCAGCTTCCACCCTGAAAAACAAAGGCGGTTCACTTCGTGACGCAAAACAAAGGGTTACTCATTAGCACACAATATACGACCACTCCTTCAACACACGACAGCAGTTCACTCTCTGATAAACGACAGCACCTCACTCCCTGACATAGAGGCGGCTCACCCCATGACGCAAAAAGAAGGCTCACTCCTTAACAAAAAATCAGATCATTCCTTGACACACCACAACGGCTCACTTCCTTACGCAAAACAAAGATTTACTCCGTTACGCAAAACATCGGGTCATTCAGTGACACAACATAGTGACTCATTCCCTGACTAGACGTGAATTCACTCTCTGCCACACGTTGATGGCTCAGTCCATGACACAAGATGGTAACTCACTACCTGCCACACGTTGATGGCTCAGTCCATGACAGAAGATGGTAACTCATTACGTGCCACACTTCACTGGCTCACTTCCTGCCAGACATCGACGGCTCGCTCTTTGACACAAAGTGCCTCTCACTTCCGGTAAAACGACGTTGGACCATTCTTTGAAACACACAGACGGCGAACTTCTTGTTACTATAAACACTTCACTCCCTGAAAAACGTTAGCTGTTCACCGACCGACAAACGACGGCATCTCTCTCAGTGACACACAATGGTGACTCAACCTCTGAAGCATAACGAAGTATCACTCCGCAGCACAAAACATCAGCTCACTCCTTCACACCTTAGAGCAGTTTACTCTCTCTACACTAAAAGACAACGCACTCCTCGCTACACGACGGACACAAAATCCGTGACACAAAGAACTAAGCAACTGACTACAAAGTACTGGTGGTTCACTCCCTGTCAAAATACAGCAGAACACGCATTTCGCCGATTCACTAGCTGACATGCAACTGGGGCTCGATCCGAAACAAACAACGGCCACACGCTTCCTCATACACATCAGCGCCTCATTAAGTGACAAACGACTCTATCTCTGAAAAATGTCGGCGACTTACAACCTGATAAACTTCAAGTGCTCACTCCTTAATTCGTAACGGTGCCATAAACCTGAAATGTACGGACAGACTGCCACTGCTCACTCCCTGAAACAGTACAGCGAGCCGCTCCATGACGCACTATGGCAAATAACTTCCTAACATAATGCAAAGGCTCATACCTTAATATACACCATGGCCTGATACACACCAAGTACACGGACAGACGACTGCGGCTCACTCCCTGATACACTATTGCTAATCGCTATCATTGTACAGCGACTCATTCCCTAAACTACAACCATGACTCACTCCCTAACGCATAAAGACAGCGTACTTCATGATACTATAAACACCTCCCTCTCTGACAAACATTAGTAGCTCACTCCTTAACAAACGATGGCAGCTCTCTCAAAGACACACAACGAGGACTCATCCTCTGACGCAGAACGACGGGTAAGTCTGTAGCACACAACATCTGCTCGCTGCTTCACACATCACAGCGGCTCACTTTCCAAGTGTTGGTGGCTCAATCCTTGTCAAAAGACGGCATTGCTTACTCCCTGACATAAGACAGCTGCTTTATCCCTGCCGAACCTGGGTGGGTAGCTCAGCGGCAGAAGACGGCATCTCTGCCTACTATAGATGGGTGGCTCATTACCTAGAAGTAAACGACAACTCTACCTACCACACGTCGTTGGCTTTCTGCCTGAAACACTACAGAAGAACAATCCCTAATGAAAATTCGGTGTTGATTTTGACACACGTGAGCGTCTCACTCCTTGACAAAAGTCGACGGCTTATTCCCTAGCCGGACACATGATTGTGGTTCAGTCCCTGACACATTACAGCGGACCACTCCTTGACACATTACATAAGCCCATCCCTGACAAACAGCGACTGTCAATCCCTGACATACGTCGATGCATCATTCCCTGGCACATATCGGTGGTTCACTTCCTGAATTAAGACGGACACTCAATCCAAAACACACGACGACGCCACACTCTCTGACACGTCGACGCCTCATTCAGTAACACATAATTGTATCTTTCTCTGAAACATGTCGGCGAGTCACAACCTAAAGAGCATCTTCACATCCTAACTCGTGACAGTGCCTTAAGCCTCAGAACCCCGAGCAAACGACTGCGATTGAAAGGGTACAGCGAAACACTTCTTGAACACAATAGCGATTCACACCCTATCATTGTAGAGGCTAAATCCCTAATACACACCATGGCTCACTATCTGACGCTCAAAGACAGCACACTTCCTAAACCTATGAACACCACACTACCTGACAAATATTAGATGTGCTTCACAGATAACAATAGCTCTCTCGCTAACACACAACGGTGGCTCAACCTTACATGCAAAAAGTAGGCTCATTACGTCACATACAACACCTGCCCATTCCTTCACACTCTACAGCGGTTCACTACCCCAACCTAGACAGCACTTCACTCCCCGCCACACAATTCCTGAACACATTCTTGACCTACCATCTGCAAAGTACTATTCGCTCACTCCTTGTCAAAAGACGGCAGCTCACTTACAGTTACATGCGCGTTGCTCATACCCTGAAACTGGACATTTCATTTACTGCCACACAACGGCAGCTTCCTGACAAACACTACATAGAATTACCTCCCGAGAAAAATCGCTGCTTACTGCGACCCACAGCAGCAGTTCACTCCCTGACAAACATCGATAGCTCATTCCCTACCTCCTAAAGGCGAATCACTGCCGAAAACACTCCGACACAGGAATGTGGTCCAATTTCTGTCACACTACAGCGGACCACACCCTATCGCACTAAAACGACTCATTTCATGACAAAACACTTTAAACCGGCTTACTTTCAAACACAAACAAGAGTCATTCCCAGACATGTGTCGGCGCCTCATTTCCTAAGACATTTTGGTGGCTAACTACCTGACATA
Source organism: Panulirus argus (assembly GCA_038088735.1). Lineage (NCBI taxonomy): Eukaryota > Metazoa > Arthropoda > Malacostraca > Decapoda > Palinuridae > Panulirus > Panulirus argus. The sequence goes on along the minus strand of JAYMFT010282297.1, from coordinate 5,130 downwards.
CGACGGAAGCTCCATCCAAAACATATTCGGCATCTCATTCCACACGACTCTGCCGTTGCTTACATGTGCCGTTGGATCGACACTTGAAAAACTTCGACGGCTCACTCCCCAACTCGTGATGGTGCCTTAATCCTCAAATGCCCACACGGACAACATCTGCTTAATCATTAACAATGTATATTGATCCACTCTCTAACACACGATGCCTAAGGATTGATGGAATGCATGTATAATGAAATTGTATACAGGCAAGGGGGACAAAAGTGAGTGTCCGAACTATAGTTATATGTTTGTTGAGCGTAAATGGTGAGTTGTATGGCAGAGTAGTGATTGAGAGGGTGAAGGCATGTTAAGAGCTGCAGAGGAATAATGTGATTTCAGGAGAGGGAGAGGATGTGTGGATCATGTGTTTGCCTTTAAAGTGTGTATGAAATACTTAGAGAAAAAGAAGGATTTGAATGTGGCATTTAAGGATCTGGAAAAAAAAACATATGAAAGGTTTGATAAAGATGCTTCGTGAGAAGGTGTTACGAATAACCATATATTACACGAAGTGAGGAGATTTCATTAAGAGATTAAGGCGTGTGTGCGAGTACATGGAGAGGAGGATGAGTGGTTTCAGTTGAAGGTGGGTTTGCGGCAGGGGTGTATGATGTCCCTACAGTTGTTCACCTTTTCAATACATAGGGTGGTGAAGGAGGTAAATGTAAGGGTCTTAGAGAGAAGGGCAGGTATGCCATCTGTTGGTGAGGGGTCGTAAGAGCTGAGTCAGCCTGCGATGGCATGAAGATGGTGGCAGATTCGAGTAAGAAACTGCAGTAGTTAGTGTCTCAGTTTAAAGAATGTATTAATGGAGCAAGCTGAAAGTAAATGTGAATAAAAAGAAGGTTATTAGGTTTAGCAGCACAAAGAGACTGCTCAGCTAGAATATGAATTTGAATAGAGAAAACGTAGTTAGTAAAATTAATTATATACCTAGCAGTGGACTTGGCAGCGAAAGGAACCATCGAAGCTGAGACAAGTTATGAAGTGGGTCGGGGCGCGAAGGTTCTGGGAGCCCTGAGATATGAGCGGAAAATAGGTCAGTATCTGTGAGGGCAAAAATGCCTTTGTTTGAAGGTATAGCGGTTCCGACGGTGTTGTGTGGAAGCAAGGCATGGGGTATATATGAGAATGTACGGAAGAGAGTGAATATTTTGGAAATTAAATATCTGAGGACAATATGTGGTGTGAGAAGGGTTGATCAAGTGAGTACCGAGGTTGTAAGAGAGAGATGTAGTAATAAGAAGGTAATTGAAGGTGGTGTGCTGAAACTGTTTGCACATATGGAGAAAATGGGTGAGGGGAGATTAACAAAGAGGATATATGTGATCAAGCTGGAGGGTAAAAGGAGAATGAAAGAGCCAAACTGGGGTGGAAGAACGGAGTGAACACACACGAGCGTGCAAGACATGCAGGGGATCGAGTGAATTGGAGAGATGTGTTATACAAGGGACCACATGCTGTCAGTGGACTTAACTAGAGCCGGGAAAAACCACAGACAGGTCTGTGGGGCCTGGTTATGGATGAGGGACTGTGGTTTCGGCGCGTTACACATGATAGCTAGAGAATGAATGAGAACAAATAAGGCCTTTTCTTCGAAGTGAAAAGCCAAAGTACGAAAAAAAATGAAAAAAGTGACGAACGTAAGCGTTCATTTATGGACAGACGACGGTAGCTTACTCCGTGATAAAGAATGACGGTTCAACTCCAGACGCAAAACGAAGGATCACTCCCAAACTAAAAGCACTGGCTTATTATTCGACACACTATACTGGCTCACTCCTCAGCACTACACGGCAGCTCACTCCCTGACACTCGTCAGCATCCCGCTCCCTGTCCCACGTCAGTATTTCATTTATACCACTGAAACGGTAGCTCACTTCCTGTCACACGTATGTAACTTATTCGCTAACAAAGGACGACAGTTCATTCCAGGGCATGTCGATGACTAATCAAAACAGCAGGGGCTTCAGGCCTGACTTATGAAAGAGGATCACTTTCTGACTGACCATCGCAGCTCACTCTGACACTCGTCTGTGGCTCACTACCTGAAAAACGTCAACAGCTCAACCTCTTCCCCATGTCGATGGCTCACTCTCTAGGGCATCCGGACACAAGCCTGTGGTTCAGTCCATGACACACTACACAGACTCCCACCCTGACACACCACAGCGACTCACTCTCCGACACAAACACTGGCTCACTCCCTCACACACAACTTCAGATCACTCACCGAAACATGAAAACGGTTCAGATCCGAACGAATATGAGAGATCCACTCTCCAAAAAGGAACAGTAGCTCACTTCCTGACACACATCAGTGACCCACTGACACACAACGAGGACTTTCTGATTAAACACTACACAGGACACTCACAATCGAAAAACCACTGTTCACACTCTGACACAGGTCATTGGCTAACTCCCCCCAGCAAACTTCGGCGGCTCATTCCCTGCATTTTGAGAGCGACTCTCTTTAAGGCATCGGGACACACAACTATGGTTCATTCCCTGACCACACCAGTTGACCAATCCCTGACACACCACCTCGACTTGCTGCCCGATCAAAAACGACCGTCATTTCCTAACACGCATTAATACCTCATATCTTAGAACATGTCGGAGTTTCACTATCTAACGTATGAGGGAGATTAGAAACAAAACAAACGACGGTGCCAAACTTCCTCTCACACTTCGGTGCTTCATTCAGTGATACAAGACTCAAATATATTGGAGAGTCCCTCCCCAAAAAACGTTGACGGCTCACCCCTTAAGCCGTGACAGGTCTTAATCCTGAAGTGCCCGGACAGACGACTGTGGCTCACTCTGTGACACACAACAGCGAACCATTCCCTGACGAACACCAGTGAATTACTCCCTTCATGGATACACACCATGGCGCACTCCCTGACCCACAAAAATGGCGCACTTCTTGAAACTATAAACGCCTGACTCCGTGGCAAACCTTAGTGGTTCACTTCATGGCAAACGATGGCAGCTTTCACTGACACACCACGGTGGTTCAGCCTCTGGCGCACTAGTAGCACAAAACATCTGTTCGCTCCAAACACTACAGTGGCTCATCCCCTTCACTTAACAGTAACTCTACGCCACACGCCGGTGGTTCATTCCCTGACACAGGTCAGACAAGTAATCCCTAACACACTTCACTGGAACACTATCTGCCAGGTGCTGGTGACTCACTAACTGACAAACATCTGTCTCTCGAGAGCAACACTCTGGACACACAACCGTTCACCAGTCCCTGACATGCTACAGGAAACCACTTTTGACACATTACATCGAGACTCTCTGACAAGCAAATGCTCTCATTCCCAGGCACATATCAGCGCCTCATTCTCTGACACATGTCGATGTTTCATTACCTGACATACGAAACACAAGACCATGATACACTCCCTCGCAAAAGTCGACGCCTTATTCAACGACGCGACTACCGTTGTCTCTCAAACATGGCGGCACACTCCCTCCCTGATTCGTGACGGTGAAACGACTGTGGCTTACTTTCTGATCCCGTACAGCTTACCACTCGCTGGCACACTATAACGAATCATTCTTTATCCTAATGCAGGGGCTCATTCCTTAATAAACACCAAAGCTCACTTCCTGAAACTGTAAACGCCTCACTCCCTGACAAAAATTAGCTGTCCACTCCTTGAGAAACGACGGCAGCGCTCTGACACACAAGGGTGACTCAACGTCTAGTGCAAAAAGCAGGCTCACTGCGTAGCAAATAGCATCTGCTCACTTCTTCACACACTAAACCAGCTCGCTCCCTTACACCAGACGGTAACTTTCTCCTCCCATCCCCCATGTCGCTGGCTTACTGTTGACACAATGTAGACACAAAATCTCCGCCACGCATTACTGACCTGCAACCCGCACAGTGTTGGTGGCTAGCTGACACACAGCTGTGGCTTTCTAAATCAGGCACTACACGGGATTATTTCCTGACGTAATACCTCTGCTCACTCTCACACAAACGTCAGCAGTTTACTCCCTCACAAACGCTGAAACCACATTTCCTACCTCTTGAAGGCGACTCACTTCCTTAAACGCCTGGACACACGACTGTTGTTCAGTCCCTGACTCAGCATTTATTCACCCCCTGACAAACAACGATGGGTCACTCCTTGTAACAATAACAGGCTCACTTTCAAACATAAGGAGGAGTCATTCCTTGCCAAACGTCAGCGCCTTTATCCTTGGCACATAACTGTGGATCATTAACTGACATAGGATAGAGGCTTGATCCAAAACACACGACGGGATATATATTCCCTCACAGGCTCACACACTTCGACGACTCATTCAATGAAACACGAGTGCGGCCGTCTCTGAAACATTTCGGAGATACTTCCTGACAAGTTCGACTCTTCACTCTGTAACTGGTGACGGTGGCTTAATCTTGAAGTAAGCACACAGGCGACTGCCGCTCACAACGGAACGCGGAATAACAAACCACTCCCTGACACAGTTTAACGAATCACTTCCTATCATAGTAAAGAGACTCACTCCATAACACTCCGGACATAAAAAAACAAAGACGCACGTCCTTAAACTATAAACGCCTCACTCCCTGACAATCATTAACGGTTCTCTGTTTAACAAACGATGGCAGTTCTTCGTAGCACACAGTATTGGCTTATACCTTCAACTGCACACAGCTGAATTCAAACAGCAACAGACCACTGGGTCCTAACGAGGCTGTCTATAACAGCGGGAGAGAACAAAAGCTTAAGGATTATTTTGGAAGGAATAGAAAGACAATGATCTTTTTTTAAATCTATCGTATAGCTAAGGAGGTTCAAATAATATCAGTCGTGGATTTGAAGCGAAATATTTGTAAATATGCTTACACGTAAAACACTCCATATGTCAGCAATCCCGTTGAAGAAAAGGTACTTCGCCTCATTCGAGGTAAAATCAGACGAATCTGTCCCTAAGTAGCTCGCTCGATTAAGATTGTCGAAGCATTTAATGATTTTTAATGTTTTTTTTTTTATGTTGAAGGCTCCAGTCATGGACAAAAGTCCACATCAAGGCCGGGCCCTAATTGAAATATAG
>JAYMFT010282286.1:0-10474 GCA_038088735.1 Panulirus argus | reverse complement strand
TGATGAGGAGTGTGTGCTACAGGGGTATTTTTGAGCACAGTTACAGCAGAATTATGCCTAGGCATGTGCTGTGCCCCAGCACTGTCCTAGAACCTAGCCCGGTGACCCAAACTAAGGTTTATCCCAGCCAGGAGTGGTGGTGATTCCAACTTTGTGTAAATCGTCAGGAGTATTTACGACCACAGGTCTCCCTGCACTGTGCGGCCAGGCAAGAATACTCCCGTCTCCTGTGGACAAATCTTTCACAGCTTCCTGCCCCTTTACCCAGCTTCATCATTTTAGCCCTGACTGAGGACAAATCATCGTTTACGTACACTCTCCTTTGCCTCCCCTTTAACTTCTTCTTATCATAGCGCATCGCTACGTTCTTTTTATTTCTGTGGCAAAAACGTGTGTGTGTGTGTGTGTGTGTGTGTGTGTGTGTTAAATCTCTTTCCAAAAAGTGCCCAAGACGTGTAAGAAATATACTGTCTCTCTGTGAAGCAGAGAGAGATGGCCAGCTGTCCAAACTCATTCACTTATCACCATCACCCCAGAAAGGACGCGAGACTCAAAAGCAAGATTACATCTCAAACACCAGCTGATGGAACAGGATCAACAAATCCTCTTCACATCCTCGCTTGCTTATGCAGACTCGACCAAGGCCCCTCCTCCTGCACTGCCCGTCGCACACTCGCTTCTCGGAGATCAGAAAGATTAATTGCATGGCCACACTCCACTGATTTGATTGATTTAGGCCGGGAAAACCCATGGCAAATTTATTGTGCATCCCATGCTCATGGTGTGAGCGGTAGCGCAGAGGGATTACAGGGGTCACAAAGGGTCTTAGCCAGACCCCAGTGGGTTGATATTACATGCATTACATAGTTACATGGTTTCATACGTTAAGTTCTACCCGCTAGATGCAAAAAGTGGATACAGACTTAAAATTTCAGGTATCTTGTCATTAACAATAAGGTGTTTGTGACATTTCTTGCAGGGTTTGTTTAGATCTATCCCTAAACGGCACTATTTTTTCGCATTCTAAGACATAGTGTTCTAGTTTGTGTCCAAATCTTTGACCACAAACTTTATAATTTACACGATTAACATCTCCAGATAGGCCAAAGCGCCAGTAGTACCTAGAGCCTAGCCTTAATCTAGCAATTACAACATCATGTAATCTGCTGATCTTATTAGTTTTTCCATATACATATTTTACTTTACACATTTCACTGTGATGGAAAATGTTTCTACTTGTGCTTATCTGAAATTGTCCTCGTGTTTCAAAAAGGTCAGTTAATCCTTTCTAATTGCAGTTTTGAGGCTTCTGATCGACAGCTCAGTGTTGTTTTCAACATCACCTTTACGAAGTGCAAGTTTGGCTAAAGCATCAGCTTTGTCATGCTTACGGAGGCCTATATGAGAGGGAATCCATAACACTTTGAGTTGAGAATAGTAAAAAATCCCTTTACCAAATACTGGAGGCATTTTGCTGGTGCCTTAATTATTTTTCTTGTGAGCAGCTGATTCACAGCCTCATTCGCTGCAGTATTGCTTACATATCTGGGGATTCCTCTTCCTCCACCTCTCCTTTGGCCACAGTCAAAAGTTCTCCACCTTATCAACATTCCTGCTAACACCCCTCCACAAAGAGTCCTCTCCATTGGTCGTGCTGTTGCTTCTCTCTATCTCTCTGTTCTACAGGTATCATTTTGGTCACTGCTTTCGTGAGCTCTTTTTTTTTTTTTTTTTTTACGTGTGTCACGGTTCCTGTGACCGGGATACCCGGCGACACGTATTTAGCTGCTGCTCCCAATACCTTCTGTGGAGGGGATCCGTGCCCCACAGCAACACCAACTAAAGGAAGGCTAAGTATATCCGCACAGTAGCGTCACTTACAGGGGAGCTGTACCCACAGTAGAACCACCTACAGGAGGTGGTGCATGAGAAAACAGCCACCTTGGCAGCAGTAGCCGCAGTAACCCCTCCTCCTCCTCCTCCTCCTCCTCCCTGGCCCCCTTCAGGAGAGCCCTACCCATCCCTGATTGTCCTCTGGCTGCCACTAAAGACCCCACCACCCCACCCCAACCCAAGCCTTTGTCTAGGGCGTCCAAGTTGGGGTTCCCACGGGCTTATCACCCACAGAGGGCGGCGGCGGCGGTCCCTGCTTTTCGTACAAAGATTTGAAATGGCAGAGTTTGAGAGGGTGGGTGGGTGGGTGGCGAAGGGAGAGCTACGGGCGGCGGAGGGGAGGGACATGTGTTCGAAAAGGATATCTCTGATTTCCGTCTTAAGAGAGTGATAGGCGGAGAGGGGTCGGTACTGTGGCACCCGGAGCACATCTCGTCCAGTACGAGATGTGGCTTCGCTGATGTCCCCACCCGTGCAAGACGATCGACATAAACCCTCGACGGAGAGCGTCGTGTAGAGCCACGTTTCTGACGCGCCGCACACACACACCCCCCATACAGGTCACCCAGTTCAGACGAAGTTTCAATTGATTTATTATAACTCTCATTGTTGACCCCTACTGGTCAAGGGGGCAGCGTGTGAGGGGAAACGGAGGGACGGGCGGGTTGTGGGAGGAGGGGGAGGTGGTGATGGCAGGGCTGGACAACGCCCCCTCCTCACCCCAAACCTTCGACTGACCGTTTAAACTCCCCCCCAACAATACTCTCTGCTCCCACACACACAATCCACCAAACCCCATACATTCCTCCTCCCCAGCATACGTTCATTTCAAGGTCTGGTATGCAAGGTTTTTTCAAATCTCCGTCATTAATCAGGTTCGACGATGCTCCCGTCGCCAAAGAACAGCTTGCACACCTGAGAACATCTGTTTGTGCTGAGCACTTACACTCTCACTCATGGCCAGGTCCACTCACTCATGGCCAGGCCTACGTAGACCGCAGGATGGCCACACTTGCATTAAAGGAGTGAGCTCTTCGGAGACCAGGACACAGAGGCAAAGACCAGGCAAATGTTCGTCGAGAGGAAGTAGTACAAATAACCATTGGATTAAAACCAGTCAAAAACGGAGACATCTGGCGCGAAACGGATGAGACAAAGCGACAGAAAACAGCAGAAAGATGGAAAAAGAAAACAAGTTGATAATTAGTAAGGAAACGAGAGTCTTGTAAAGAACGATGATGAGAAATGAATTAAAACCCACAAATGAGAACTGAGAGTTGGGTGAAGAAAGAGTAAGACAGAACATGAACAAGATCCCAGAGATATTACTCGCAAAACATGAACAAAACACAAGAAATTCGGAAATCGGTTCCTTCACAGTGGGACAAAAGAGCGAAGATGGCCCACTGGAAATATGCAATTTGTTCATTGGGTAATACAAACTATTTCGTTCATCTCAAAATGCATTGTGGAATTAGCTGACGAACCGTTATACCACCGCGATAACAATGGTGAGATATTGGAAACTAACACGGGCAGAGGAATGGAGCAAGTCACCAAAGGAATACGTACAGCAACGGACCACTGGGTCCTTTCGAGGTGGTTTATGACGGTGGGAGATATCAGAAACTCACAGACGTGTGTGGCAAATTGTCACTGTGACTAAGAAGGAGCAAATAATGTAATTCGAGGACATGAAGCGAAATAGATATCAAGTCTATTCTTAAACGTGTCTATGATTCTGTTCTCAACCATTGTAAATGGCGAATCGTTCCATATGTTAACAATCCTGTTGAAGTAAAAGTACTTGACCTCATCACTGGTAAAATTTTACTCACGATTTTGTATCCATTACTGTGAGTGAAATTATATCGAGTCAAGTCTTAAGTAACTTCATAGATTCAAGAATATCAAAGGCTTTGACAATTTTGAATACCTGTATTAGATCACACCTCCCTCAGCGTTCTCTTCTCTAAGCTAAATAGATTCAAGTCGTTTGATTAATCTTCTCTCGTAGGAATTGTCTCTCAGGCCGGGAATCATCTTGGTAGCTCTACGCTGCACTCTCTCCACTCTGTCTATGTCCTTTTTGAGGTAGGGTGACCGAAACTGAACACAATATTCAAATGTGGACGAACCAATGAATTTGTAAAGAGTATGGATGATTACCCTAGGCTCAAATTCGAAGGCTATACCTATGAATCCAAAAAGTTTGCTCGCTCTTTTCACTGCTTATGTGCGCTGCTCACTTATTGTTTAAGATCACCAGAAATTGTTGCTCCCAAGTCTGTTTCCTCATTTACCTTTTGCATATCAACAGAATTCATACTGTGGCTCGTCTTTCCGTTTTTGCTGCCGATATGAGAACTTTGCACTTACTGATATCAAAATTCATTTGCCACCTATAAACCCTGTCCATTCGTTTGTCTATGTCAGCTGGGAGCTGCAGACGTTCAAGTTCATTTGTAGATTGTATCAGCAGCGAATTCTGATATCTTCCAATGCAGCCCATCATCAGTATCATTCATAGATAAGAGAAAGAGAACCGGTCCCAAGATTGATCCTTGTGGCACTCCACTTGTTACGTCTAACCTTTCTGAGGCCCGACCATTAATCACAACTCTGGTTCTCTTAATGGTTTATATTTCCATCTCGGATGATGGTCTCCATAAGTTTTCCAACTACAGACGTTAAGCTGATTGGACGATGATCTCCGGGCAGTGACTTATCACCTTTTATGAAAATCGGTGTTACATTGGCAAACTTCCATTCATCTGGAACTTTTCCATTAGCAATCCTGAAACTACATAGAATTTCAACTATTTTCGTAAAGAACATAAACACAGCGATGATATCATAGATAAGGTAAGGTCTGAATGAAGTTCCCGTCGCTGACTGTGACACATTCACGGGGTCGAGTCCGCATAGGCTCGAATCTCGGTCGCGGCCGTCTGTCCACAATCCACCCAGCTGTTCATCATCCCCCTAAAGGCTGGTTCGATGAAACAAGTACACAATAGAGGATTTAATCCAGTAAGCTTAACATCACCAGTAATAAAATGAGTAATTGATAAGCGGACTTGAGATTAGTACCAGGTAAAAGCAGGCGAACTCGGTAATTAGCTCGTTACAATAACGATAACTGAAACTTTAATGGAAGGAAAGACAACGGACAATGTTTATTTCGACTTTGCTAAGGTATTTTCTTTAACGAGATAAACTACATGATATTGATAGAGAAAGGAGGGAATCATAATATTATGATTCGCTCCCTCACACCACAGCGCGCCCACACAACACAGCACGCCCACCACGGCACAGCTGGAACACACAACACAGCATCGTCCACACAACACAGCACGCCAACACAACACAGCACGCCCACACAACACAGCATCGCCCACACAACTGAGCACGCCCACACAACACAGCACGCCCACACAACACAGCATCGCCCACACAACACAGCACGCCCACACAACACTGCATCGCCCACACAACACAGCACTGCCCACACCACAGCACTCCCACACTATCACAGTTCTCCTACACACAACACAGCACGCTCCATACATCACAAAACGCCTACACCGTAACACTCCCACGCCCACCACACGCCAGAGCACGCCGACCACTGCACGCCCACCATCGGGTCGCCCACTCCTGATCGAGCGATCATCCTGGCTTCCAATATCAATGGCATCCACTTCTTCTTCCTTATGATACTGATATGATCTACCCTGTGCATCATTTCGCTCATTTGCATATTGCCCTGATTCGTTGCACGAGCAATGAGTCAGAAATTAGACGATCCTTTATGAGAACGGGCTTGGAGTGCGCGTCGTACATGTCGAGGTTGGGATGTGGTGGACTGACCACTCAGTACTAATCTTCCTCTAGCCTCCCTGACTCTTCTCTCCTCCTTATTACCTTGTTTATGACTGAGTTAATAAGCGGACGTGTGTTCTCTCGTAATGAATCCCATTTATAAAACCGCATGTCGACAGGATCCTCGCTGTTCGAGTCATTATCTATTTTTTTTTTCCCCCCGAGGGGAAATGACAATGATTCAGACGTGTGGGTTTTTATCTCCTCTCCCTCCTCCTCCTCCGTATTCTCGCGGAAGACGCTGGTCTCCTATCTCAACGCCCATCTAGCGTTTTTTGCCCAGGTGTCGGCGGCCCCTGTGTTGTGGTGGGACCTGATTACAGTGGTGGAACTGGGGCGTGTCGCCCCACGATTTTAACACGGATCTGCAAATGAGGACAGCTGCCCGCCCGTGTTGTTATGAACCGAACGAGAACCGAGTGGCAATACAGGGTGCTATTCGAGTTTTTGGCACTCGCCCCCCAAAGTACAGGTACCATAGAGCTCCTGTAGTCTTCCTCCACAACATACAGGTACTACAGAACTCCTGTATTCTTCCCCACACCACACAGGTACACCAGAGAGCTCCTGTACTCTTCCCCACAACATACAAGTACTACAGAACTCCTGTAGTCTTCCCCACAACGTATGGGTACTGTAGAATTCCTCTACTCTTGCCCCACAATCAATAGCTCAGTACTGTAGACCCCTTACATACTCTCTCTCCCAACAGGTCCAGCACACACACACACACACACACACAGTCACGCTCGGGGAGTCTGCTAATGTGTGAAGAAAGGCCATCCGCTTCAGCCACATGCTCGCTAACAGTGTACTGCCTCATCTCGGCTTCATCTTAACAAGGTATGATGTGCAATTACTTTTTGGTGTGGATGTTATTATTCTTAGCCTCCGGCAACGAGGTGAGGCATCCGTCTCTAAAGCCTCGTGATAAGTCGGCAGTTCGGATACTTCAGATTTAAGATATGTATTTGATCAAGGGTTGTTATGCCCTCACCTGCAAGTCTGGACAGACTGGATGCAGGGATTTGGCTGTGTCTCCGCAAATGAGCCTTTGGGGTCACGATGGGGTCATCCGGTGTGGCAATAAAACGCTCGTTAAAACTCGTTTAAATCCTGTCCCTCAGAAATACCCGACCGCTATAACACGGAATACATGACAAATGCCAAGGTTTAGGAAGCATTAATCCACTGTGAGCCTGGCTCTCAACCACGAAGACTGTGTGGGAAGAGCTGTGAACGACTTAAGTGCGTTACATCGGATGGTATTGAGAGAAATGAAGCTGCCATCCAAGCTATCTAATGAGGTTTGATCGTATTTCAGTAGACGAAAGAAGATCGTAGAGTAATGGGTAAAGGTCGTATTAAAGCATATCCTTTTTTGTGTGTAAAAGAATCCCTTGTCATAAAGAAAGCCTTTCCATCCGTTCACTTAACAAGAGGAGCAGTACTGCGGTGTCCACTGAGGAAGGCGATTTCTGGCGCCAAAAAACTATCATCTTTCTCTTCTCGCGAGAGCGACGCGCGTGTGGTTTTCCCGATAACATCAGGCTTCCTCGCAACGAAATATTACGATAACTGGGAGGGGAAAAAAAATAAAGAATCCTTTTCATCTTGATACATACAGACGTGGCAATACGTTTTCGGCGGAGAGATATACACGCACCGCAGTAGATTCAGATAAACGTAAATTATCTTTCAATTCCCTTGGGGTTAAATTATATACGGGGGACCAGCGTTTTTCGTTCCCGTTGGCAAATGAAATATGTGACTCCGACATCTGCGTGTGGGGGCGAGGCTGACCACTGGCCAGGGGAATGGCCGCGGTGGGAGGGAGGAAGTCAAAAGTCAAAAGTCAAAATCCATTGCGACCCCACTGGGGTCACTGAATGGAAAGGGGTCTCACCCTCTCCCGTTCTCCTTTTAGTTTCGTGGAGTGGAATGGCCGGGGTATCGTTTATGAGTCGGTTTTAATTTGGTCGGTTGGGGTCGGCTTTAAGACGTTTTTCACTCTAAAACAGCTGTCGGGGTCAGGAGGGGCGGTCAGAGAGGGGGGAGTGTGTGGGGGAGGGGGGGGGGGAGTTATGACCACAGGACATCTGCGTCCTCTCCTCGCCAACGCCACCCACAACTACCGGCCGCTAACCACCCCCTTTCCCCCCCCCCCTCCCCTCCCCAGGGCTCCCCCTTCGAGCCTTAGACACTCCATAGCATTCAGACCCACTCTGAGGGGGTGGGACACACACACACACAAGCGCGCCACTGACCATAAGCCTTTACGAATACTTATGGTTACTTATACGCAGAATTACAGCTGTTATTTCGGTGAGGAGGGCGTAGGTTCCTGCTGGTCTCCCGAGACACAGCCAGCACAGCCATGCAGCTGCCTAAACAGACGCAAAGGATACGCAGAGGAAATTAGTCTCTCTCTCTGTCTCTCTCTCTTTCTCCCCCGCAAGTCTAATTGGTCAGTGTGTTTTTTCGTAAGGCTTTGACGTTCCGTGTGAAAGTCTTCGTCGTCTCGCTGATTTTAATGTCCTTGCCTTTTGTACCCAAGGCGCCATAAGGGGTCCCAGGATATCATTCTTTAAGTGTAACAACCGTTCGTTGACTGCATTGTGGGAGGAGGAGGAGGAGGAGGAGGAGGAGAGAAAAATAAGGGAAAGCCAGTCGAAGTCATTAAAGAGAAGAGAGCGTGTGTGTGAAAGAGAAAAAGAGATAGAGAGAGAGAGAGAGAGAGAGAGAGCCGGCGGAGGGAGGGAGGGAGGAGCCCTACTGCTACTTCGTGAGGGAAGGTTCCCACATAAACTGACCCGCACTATTACGACCTTTGACCACATTTCGAGTCTCTCTCGGTCACGGTGCGGCGGCGGCAGTTGTCCAGTGAGGCCCTCCGGTAGCCCTCCGGGGGCCGGCCGGAACCCGCACATGGCGTTCCTCTCCCTCACGTGCATCACCCACGCCTTCCACACACACACACACACACACACACGCCACCACCACAGCCGTAGACTCCACCTACCGTCCTTAGGACACACGCGTCCTCCTGCCTGGCTATATACGCACCTCACCTCCTCCTGTTAGTGCTGTGAAGACCCCAGCAGGAGGAGGAGGAGGAGGAGGAGGAACGTCCTAGAGAGAGAGAGAGAGAGAGAGGAGATTCCTTCCTTCTCCCCCATCGTGAATGGTCCGCGTTTTTCGGGTTTTGTGGTTAGGAAAAGCGTCCAGTGAGCCATTTAGATGTTTGTCCACGCGATGAAGCACCATTGTCCTGCTCTCAGCGCCTCCTGTGACCCCTGGCAGCACTCCCCCCGTCTCTACCCACCCTCCCACCCACCTCCACCCACCCACCCACCCACATCCACTAGGACCCACATCCACCCCGCCAGGAAGAGTATTTTCCCAAAGGACAAATTGCTTAAAGGGGGGGGGGGATCGATTCCCACGTTATACCGCTGGTAAACACAAGAGTAGACAGAAAAGTAGATTGGGTAGACGTGTACTGCACTGAACCGCCCCTCCCCGGGGTGGGGGGGATGTGACTTGGTAGACAGAAGTAGACGGGCTATACATTACCCCCCGCCCCCTCCCAGGGGGGGGGTGTGTGACATGGTAGACAGTAGGCTGGCTTACTGTACCCCCCTCCGTAAGGTGTAACATGGTAGACAGAAGTAGAACGGGGCTATACTCTACACCCCCTCCCCCCCCTTTCCGGAAGGTGTAGGGGGTGGAGGGGGAGGAGGAGGGGGACGGGGTAGCGCCGGGCGTGTCCTTTGGTGACATCGGGACCTCTGAGGGTCGCTCATAATTTACCCCTTAAACCCTGTCCGCTCTTTTATGTAACGCCGGTCATGTTACTCGTACCGCGCCTACGGCGACGCGCCTCTCGCTTGAGCCTTGGGCACATGGGGCTTTAAGGGTCAAAGCGACGAGTCGGAAGGCTGGGTCAGTTGTGCCCTTAGGGCCTCTCTCCACGGAAGTTGTTGGTCAGCTGTTAGCTGCTGACTCCTTGTCATGGCGGACATTCTGTAGCTCCTCGTTGGCCGTCTTTGAATAAAGTTTATATATTCTCATATGTAGATTTATATAAATATATACATCTCGGTGATAGAAAAGTATGCAGACCCTAAGACAGGGCAACCAATGACAAGTGTACATTTCGTAGCATCATTGGACGACCATGCACGGGACTGACGAGGGAGTCCAGAGTATTACTTTTTCCCCAAGAGCCTCGGCGCGACGCCCTGAGGTCGGTGGTCAGCGCGGTCGGGTTGACTGACTACTTGACAGTGGACAGTCGGGAACCCACGCCAGCCACAAAAATCCCAACCACTGCAACTCCCCTCTCAGCAGTAGCGCCCGATATTTTTTCTCCCTTATTTTTTTTACACTTTAAACGTTTTCTTTAAGCGTAAATCTGAGCGGAACGTGTACAAAAAAAAAAAAATGGGGGAGGGGCGGGAGAGTGTGTGTGTGTGTGTGTGTAAGACTGGCGTATCCCCAGGCCGGTGAGTAAGTTCGGCTTAGATTTCTATCGTCTGATTTTGTGGTCAAGAGGGAAGACGTGTCCGGCCAGACCAGGGTAAATGCGATTACATGTGTGTTATACATCGCTACCAGCCGCCCACGGCCACAGCTGGAGGAGGGGGCGGCCGGTGGGCGGATGGGCGGAAGGGAGGGTTGGGGGAGGGGG
>JAYMFT010282275.1:0-10474 GCA_038088735.1 Panulirus argus | reverse complement strand
GCAAATACAGTATCACACATCAATGTGAACTACTGCAATATATATATATATATATATCAGTGTGGTGTTTACCCGGCATGAAGTACAAAATCTGCTTAAGAAAACTGTTACTTAGATTTGATTTTTAAAGGATCCATTTTACTAGATGAGACAAGCATTCCCAGTACACTTTTGCTTAAAAGTGAGTCCCAGAGATAATAATGATAAATAATAGAATGATTTAGTTAAAGGTTTAACAATTTTCCCTTTGTGCAGAGCACTAATCTTAGCCGAACATTGTGGACATTTAGAATCAAAATCGCCTCGAAATATAATCGTTCGTCCTCACTTCTGGCCTCTCAAGAGAAAGAATAAGTCTTCGTATCCTAACATTTCTCTAGAGAGCAGATACCTCACAGACATGGATGAATCTGCTGAGCAATGGATAAATCTACTGAGCAACATGCATTTACTGACATGGCCAAACAGTGTACTTACCCATCACAGATACGTCAGTAGGAAGCTGTGATCTTTCAAGTTACGACATTATGGAACACTTCGTTTTCACATACGAAGCCTTCATGAACTTACATTTGATAACGCGCTCCACTCATACATACAGTATCTTTCATTTACAAGACATTACAAGGACCTGTTCGTTCTTATACACAATATAACATCTACACGCACTTAACGAACCTCTAATATTCACAAGTTATACGAGAGAGCACTTATCTTTTACAGGCGTGATTTTCCATGGTATAAATTATTCACTAACACGGCAATGGTGAGCATTCATTTTCTGTTTACTGAAAGCGCGTCAAATAACACTAACCGATCGGTGACACTAAGGCACCGTAGAACACAGATCGCCATCAGAGAACACTGATCATTCAGTGACAATGCGACCACTTATCGTTTATTGACAAGTTATGAGCAATGACTGTTCACTGAAGGCGAAAAGAGTGCAAAGAGTCCCATCAACACTCCACATGGAACAGAAATCGTTCAATAACACGGCAGTAATTTTCTGACATGGAGTTAGACCATCACGAAATCTCTGAGACGGTGCTAGAGAATGATGATGATTACCAGAAGACAGTAGGAGCCGTGATTCTCAATAACAGTGAGGAAAACAACACCGATCAGCCGTAATCACGCTGCTAGGCTGCACTGGTCTTTTCTTGTTACGACACAGCGATTAGAACACAATGACTTTTCACAAACACGCTGCTAAAGGGCACTGACCACTTACTGTCATGGCTGTAGAGAGTGCTGATTGTTCGCTAATACGAGCATTGATCCACAGACCACATATCATGTACTAGTGCAGCTCTAGTAGACAGCAGTAGTCCTGCCGAAACTCATCAGATCTTTGTTTGTCTGCAGAACACTAGATTCTGAAAAAAAAAAAAAGACAAATCAGGAGGACAGAGTGAGGGAACGGGTGCTTATTAGAATGAGTGAAGCTTAGTGAAAATTTGGGATGTACAGGGATGTGATCCGAGGGTCTGACGAAGGCGCTGCTCCTTCATGGCCACCAACCTCCATGACGAGAAGCAGCGTAATACAATTTTATCAATTTTTCAAAACATAGGCTTAAGGAGATTACTAAACTTTGTTTCTTATTCATATGCATGAGATTATGAATTAATCCGACATGCTATTACGGAATGCACTTTAGAGGAATAATCTGATTATCTAAAGCACATAATGTATCGGGTAATCATTCTTTAACAATCTGTATCATAATTCACCTGATGTCCTCATTTAAATCTATTCATGAAAAATGGCCATTTATGATTAAATGCCCAGTTGCGACAACAGTAGCCGAGGAGACCCACCTGAAGTCCGGAAATCACGGTAATCTTGAAGCTGCTTGTAGGTAATGAACAGCCCGTCTCCCGCCTCGTCAAAACAGAGAGTGTGGTAACAGCTCTGATCACACGCTTCACTCGCACGTGGAGAGAAGTGAAGAAATCGTTCCCGTAGCGGAAATAGATCTAGCCATGTACTTCATTAGTTCTATTCTGTCGTAAGTTTCACTCAGTAGTAGTAAAGTTTATGCATCACCGCCTCTCATGGCCCATGCGTGTATTTCACCCACATACGAATCCTGGATTTGTCATGTTTACCGGGACGATTTTCATTTGTCACGCATTGTCCAGAGTGGTGTGTGAAAGACGTGCTAATATTACGCAGTAATTTAGTTCTAATGTACTATTATTATGGTGTATGATATACATCAGCCACAAAGAAAAGTGAAAGCATCTATTAGGAGAGTATTCACTTAAACTCATATGAAATCGAAACAGGAAAAACAAATTACCTAAAGATAGCCATCTCTGAAACTGGATTACTGTGTTAGTTTTTGAAAGAATGTGTGTACTGTGTAACGTGCGGCAATTTTATATAGAGATCCTGATAGACAGTATGATCTCAGCATTAGTGACAGCTAAACATTACAGAAGTGACCAGCCAGCCTCACTGGCAATGCCCTTGGAGACAGGTAAGTCACTGACTGCTTGTTGCATTTATGTTGTCTTTCATTACTTGAATACTGGTGGGTAACTGAACAGAACAATTTTAGGTAATGTCATATGAAACACTGGATCCAGGGTTCAACGAGAGGAGTAGGTCGTGTATCGCCATACCAGTAAGCCATGATTTCCAAGCATATTTGCGCCAGTGAGCACTTTAGGTCGAAAGTTAATCTAGCTAGGCAACATGGCGCCCCTAAAGTACTGCCACTCTACCACTTTTTTAATTCTTTGGCAGAATCGTAGTTTAGTTCCACCCCAAATCTATGGATTTGATACTCTCGGTAAAATTTTAGTATAGCTACGCATTCCTATTAACTTCGAATACTGAGTCATTTTGTTCTGCCGTGCTAGTGTAGTGTATAGGAAATACAATACCAGTTGCTGAGGATGATTTTAGTTTTTTTTTTTTATTTAAGTGAACTCTATTAATAGCGTGTAGTAGAGAGGTTTATGTATATCAGGGAAAATGTGGAGTTAACTAATGTAAACCTCACTTAACTCACACAGTAGCCTAAAGGTGCAATAAATATATCAAAATTGGTCTGCTGCTGGAGATTACATGGCCGCTGTTGTGTGTTTGTTGACATTCAGGGGCATTTGGGTGATGCACACAGCTGTGGGTGTTTCTGGTATATTTAGACAAGAATATTTAGCATGAATACAAATTTGGACAGCTAGGGAGGTTAAAATGAGGGTTTCATACAAGTTCTGTTGATTTTTTTTTTTTAACAAATGCATTGCCAACTTTTACATAAATTTGCCAGACATTTTCGCTGATTTACATAACTCTCACCACTTTCGTTTTGCCTTTTTTCTTCAGTAAGAATCATAATGTTGAAAATCCTGTTCCCCACCTGTTATTGTATTCTTTAGACACTTCATTAGCACTGCAGGACAAAGTCAATCCATTTACAAAGGTAATATCGATGCTGAGGTTAACTTTTACCAATTCTTTTTGCTATAGGAGTATTTGATATGGGGAACTACAGTCTTTTTATCGTCATAAAGCTTTGAATAAGTTGTTGATAGAGAGGGCTGTGAAGATCTGGATTAATGCGTGATTGATTAATATTAAAGTAGGTAAAACTCTTTAAGAAATCAGAAGATCCTATTCAAGCCACAATTAGCCCCGACTGTGCACCGAGATTTATTGTAATTTTTAATGTTAGTCAAAATATTACAAAAATGTGGGCAAGGTCCCACTACATGGTAAAATATGTGTTCCAACGCGTTTTATATATTTGAACTCACACGGCCTGCCAGCAACAAAATGTAAATAGTAAACCATAATAATCACATTTTTTCAAATAACATCATAACAGTGAGATAAGTGTCGCTGGCTAGGCTATGTTAGGTGAAATATTCATAGGCTCTGTTCATTTGTACAAATCTTTCTCATACTTTTGGATTAAGTACATCCACATTTTCCCTTAGGTTTGTAGCCATGCCCGCTGTCGAGGCAAAGTCGTAGAATATAAAAAATAATGATGGCAATCATGGTACCCCAGCATTTTGTCTGTCTCCCTACAATATACTACTAGTGACTGTACGGAACAAATCAACTTTTTTACTATTTTCATATCATTTCCTTTTTTCTAAACAGAGCAACATGATTCAGTGAAGTGGATATCCATTTAGTCTCTTAATAATTTTATAGGTGAAAATTTCTTTTACCTGTGCATGCGATGTCATCATTGTATTTTTGTGTCTTCATATTTCCAGCAGATAACAGTGTATCACTAATGTGTATCACTAGTAATCATCAAGAAAAGATAACTTGAGGCACAGGTAACTTTTTATTTTCTCTGCGTCACATTGCTAGATTTATTGACTCCTTTAACAAAAGGTAAGTTGTTGCAGTTATCGAGATTCCCACAAATACTTGATCTGAAACATGAAGATGATCCTTAGAATTCATTGGATTATTGTACCCAGTTCACTGGGAGTAGTTGGAGGAGTGAGCTCTTACCTGTGGCCACATTTACTTTTAGTGTTTTAGGACTTAATCTATTGATTTATTTTCGTTTTAGAAGAACGGTAGTAATGAGTACTTGTTTGCCAGGTTTTCGTTTTTTTCACAATTTAGGATTTTATTGAGCCATTTTTTGTTCTTTATCGGTGATATCAAAGCCTAAATCTAATTCAATATCTGTTTATCCTGAGAGAAGCCATCTTTGTTCACGAACGGCCCTAAACGACGCATGTGCACTCATTGGATTTTGAATAATTTGTGTGACGATGGTTATATAGCGTCCAGGTTGATATCATCGAACTATTGTCCATCACTGGGTTATGGCTAGAGGTTAGGTGAGGTTGACTGGTTTGGCTGTTGTTTAGCTTAACGCTTCCTCTGCACATATTCCGGATAAGAAACAGTTTCATAATCACATATATTCTCACATTATCATAGTTGGAAATTGAAATTAAAAACAAAATCATAAGACTGACGCTTTCAAATGGAAATTAAAAATCATCTATATGCATATCAGAATGGACGTTATGTCGATAAAACCACATATAAAGAGGCATGGGTTTACATTGATTTTATCTTCCGACCATCAAGGTTTTGCTAAGAATTAGTCTGTGACTTTAGAATTTCAATTTCGCATAAAGAACCGACTGTATGTTTTCCTCTGTTGCTGCTGTGAAGTTTTTTGTTTACCGGTTCAGTATTCGACACGCAAGTGTCCGTATAACACCTTATATCATTGGTTTACTCTTGCCAAGTGCACAAAGGGATGGTGAGGTAGTCCTGTGTCTTTAGTGATACTTCTCGTAATGATACTGTCCCCCCTCTGCGGTAACACTGATGTCCACTCCATGACTTATTGCAATTTAGAATGGTTGGCTATTTTGTGTGAATTGCATAGTAAAATGCAATATAAGGCACTACCCAAATTCAAACGTTTTCCAGATCGTCCTCAAGCTCTCATCGTCTACAAGATATTAAATGCTTCTCAACATGCAGTGTCAGGCAGTAACAGTGTACTGATAGTTTAAAAGCGTAGGACTGAAGTGATAGGCGTTGTTAAAGGCATACAAATTGTCGAACAGAAACATAAAACGAATAGCAACAGAAGTACACTCATGTAAAGCTTTATATAATATTGCTAATAGCTACTACAACCGTGAATTCACTTAACACGAATGCATTGCAGGAGAATATTCAGTTTCCTGACATGGAGCTAACACATTAATATTTCTATGACACGTTCTTAACGGGGGTATTAGAGCCTTGAATTTCAGTAACGTTGTGGTAAACATGGCGTTAGATAGTACTAATCTTGCCCTGGTACGTCGCTAAAGAGCATTTCTTTTTTTTTAGGCACAGACACGGCGATAGGATGTACTGATTGTTTATTGGCGTGGGGCAAAAGGCACAATGATTGTTCACTGATGGTTCCTTCACATGACTAGAAACAGCATTCATTGATTATCATCGCTGCCAAACAGTACCAGTCCTACTCAAACCAATCCTTCCCGAACGCACTGGGCTAAAATGCGCACATTCCATTAAAATACGTACTTCAGAAATAAGGAAAGATCAAGCGGAAAGACAAAGCAAAGTAGTGCGTGAGTGTGCGAGGTGGTGAATTTCAGTGAAAACGTGGGATGTTATATGAAGTGATTGTGGGGTTCGGAGATTACGCTACTGGGACGACCTTTGTCGACTGGGAAACCGTAGCATTTTTGCGTTATTTTGTAAGACATGGAGCTAAAAGAAATAAGAAATGGTTTTCCTTTATTTATTTACATGTGGGAATGGAGGACCGTAAAATAGAATCTGTGATATACAATTTTAACCATTTGAATTTTACTAAACGGTATGTTTTCTTTTTTTTTCTCATTTTAAGTAACCTGTATCATATCATCAAACTTCCTTACCATCGTTTATATGTTAATGGCCAGTTCTCGAGTTTGGGAGAAGTGTTTGCACTCAGGCTGTGCCACAGAGAGAAGTCCTGAGACACCTCTGAAGTCCCAGAGTTACGACGCCTACTTGGCCGAAGCTGTTCAAAGCTGTGATGTCTCTGCCTGTCAAGACCAGAGGGTTCGGTGCAACTTCGCTCAGGCGTATCCCGGAATGGCGTTTGCGATTGAACGCTTATGTGGCGCAAGGAGTGAAACTTCATAAAACAGAAATACATATTGTTATGTCTCATACTTAGGTTCATCTCTTTATACATTACTTAAAATTTTGTTATCTCTTGACTTGAATACATATAGGTAACAGCACGGCAACGCAGTTGATCCAACACACGCAATTATGATTTAGATGCGTGATTCATTCGTCAGTGTAATGCCGCTGGGGTAAATACATCCGGAACGGTTCGTGCCATGTGTCGATTTTTAGGTGGAAAATTGTCGAAGTTTGCATTGTACATCTTTAGTCATATACCGTACAGTAAGATGGCGTTTACTTCACACAAGCCACACCAGGTAACGACTTCCTACATTGGGCGTTATTTTGGAGAAACGTATTAAGGAAAAACAGTCAGTTTTCATAAAATTGGGTGAAATTTACCAAAAACATAATTGACTCTGTTGTTCCTTGCTTATGCAGGGGTTAACAAATTCACCGCTGGTTTGGGACTGCATATGGAAGGTTTAAAGAACTCTTTTATATGGATTTTTTTCACATGAATCAGTCGGTTGATAATATAATCGTTAGGAATAGTGGAAACTAACAGGAGCAGGAGCGGCCCTCCGCCTGTGGTTGTTTGGTTGGTTATTTCGGCTCTATCGAGTACCCGGGTCATTAGGACTCTTGACTTAAGTTTGAAGCCATCATGTGGAATATTTGGCTCCTGGGCACATCACAAACCAATCAAACTACCGAATGCTTGTTGCAGTGAAGACCCGTTGGCGGGTCGGAAACCATTTAATTAGTGGAGTGCTGTGTAGTTAACACTGATTTTACAGTTGGCTTTGGGCTGTCATGATGCAGATATTCTACTACTACCACTTAACTACGTATGTTGGAAGGTAGTTTATCACCGGCAGGCGATAATGTGAGTGAACTATTGCGAAAAGAAAAGGGCGCCCGCCTTCTGAGCCCCTTTTTTTCCTAGGCTAAGGACAACCCAGTGACAACTGGCGGATGCGAACACTTCTCTCTGTAACAATGATGAGGTGGTGAACAAACTGTCTCAGTGTTTGCCTCGAGACTGAAAACTGTGAACACAACAGAGATACGTTATGCACGAGTTGCAACAACCGCTTACAGCGCTTCTTAATGGTAAAACGTTAAACATAAAATAACTGAGAAATTGACAGACCTGAGATAGTCTTTGGTTAAGATAATAATGTGTAGCTTACGGGCAAAGTGCTTTAAGCTGAAAAGTCTTTTTGGAGAGGTGTTTCAGAATCGTGATTCAATTCCATTTCGAACTGAAGGTTTATCCTTGCTTGCGCCACTAGCAACAACTGCCGATAACGTTCCTTACAGATAACAAGTTAAACGTAAAAGTTAATGATTAAATGGCAGACCCCAGATGGCCTTTGGACAAGATGATAAGATTAAGCTTACAGGCGAAGTTATGGAGTTGAAAAGTCTTTGGGACGAGTGTTTCAAATTAATGATTCAGTTTCAATTCGCACTAAAGTTTTGTTTTTTTTCCTTATATGCGCTAAAGTGACGATATGTGTACCTGAATTAGAAATAAGAATTTTTATCTTTTGGCTTGTGCTCTCACATTGTGGAAAATTTAAAAACAGGTAGATAAATGTCAGCAGAAAAGGTCATGTGTTAGGAAAGACTTGATTGTATCAGAGCTGTTGAATTGGAAATAGACTGTCGAGGTGTATCATAAGAATGCATTATATATATATATATATATATATATATATATATATATATATATATATATATATATATATATTCAAAACATATTATATGTGACTTGCCAAGGACTGTAATATGAACACAAATAACCGAGTGGACAATTCAGGAATAGATACTTCCTCCTGCACTCGTTAACTCGCTCAAGTACTTCCAAGGGAAGCGCAGAACAACCCCCACGGTCTTCCAGCGGCGTCCCAAAACAAGTTCCACATTCCAAAGGTAACACAGGTGCTGATCCCATCTATCGATGATCCCGTTCACATGAGAAGCGATGGTGTAGCAAAAGCATATGTCGACACGCCCTTCGTGAATTCTGGAGAGTTGATTCTCGAGTCGACTGGTTAACCTTTATCGGAAAGACCGATGTGATTGGTGCAGTAGATTCTGCCACAATAGAGACTTTCTCTTCGTCTGGGAAGTAGTTAGGTCACTTTGAGGAGACACGGATATAGAAAACGGTGAAATAGATACCTGTCAGGCAAAACTCGTATTGCTGACGCTAGTTAGGCCATGGAGCACGACGGCCACTGCTACTGTTGTGAACGCTGCTCGCGTTGCAGATGTTCTTGGACCAGCGATGACCCTTGAGAGAACGATGACTCAAGACTACTGAGGGCGCTGATGTCTTTGCAACATCTTTTTTTCAGGATGCTGATGGCGTCCTCGACCATCATCCAAGCACGGGCTCGCCCAGGTTCGAATCCTTAGGGC
Source organism: Panulirus argus (assembly GCA_038088735.1). Taxonomy (NCBI): domain Eukaryota; kingdom Metazoa; phylum Arthropoda; class Malacostraca; order Decapoda; family Palinuridae; genus Panulirus; species Panulirus argus. The sequence goes on along the minus strand of JAYMFT010282275.1, from coordinate 1,396 downwards.
GGCAGTGGGCCCACAGCCAACCCAGCTGTTGATCCTTCCCTACGGAGCTGGTCGATAAATTGGTAACTGACTTTGGTTAGTGTGTGTGTGTGTGTGTGTGTGTGTGTGTGTACATAAGGAGAAAGACATAATACAGATATGCAAGGTTGAGAGACGGGAAACACGAGTGAAAAACTTTTTACCCTTAACTCGCAAATCATAATCAACACACACACACATATGCACACACACACACACACACACACACACACACACATACACACACACACACACACACACGTAAAATCGCTGTGTCCTCTCCAACAAAATCGCCAACTAGCACTTCCCATTCTTCATTTGACCTCGAGGGTCGTTACCATTCTGGATAAGCCTCGATAACTACCCGGACGACCGTTTCCCGTGCCATAAACCAGCTTTCCGGTTAAAGCGCCGCCGGTACAAAGTGACCAACGCAGAAAATGAACGTGTAACACTACCACGTTCCCAGCGAAAGGGGATTGCAGTAAGCTGGGTTCAAACGGGCCAATTAATGGAGAGAGAGAGAGAGAGAAAGAGAGAGAGAGTGAGTGAGAGCGAGAGAGAGAGAGAGGGAAAGAGAGAGAGAAAGAGAAAGAGAGAGAGAGAGAGAGAGAGAGAGAGAGTGGCGAGCGGGGGCTGTTTCGCCTACGCGAAAAGTTTGAAACGGTTCTTCACGATTAAGTTCGGGCGTGATTGCATTCCGGCGTTTTAAAAAACGAGACTTTGCGAGAGGAAGGGCCTGAAATGACCGGGTAAATGCGCTCTCAAGACATTACGGCCTACAGCTTTTAAGCTCAGAGGGAAAAAGAGAGAGAGAGAGAGAGAGAGAGAGAGAGGAGAGAAAAAAAAACAGTCGAATGAGCTCGCTTTCGTAAATTCAGAAACTCTGTTGTACTTGACTAGATACTTAAGAAAAGTTTTATATCTAAATGGCGCATTATTTCTTATTTTATTTTTCTATTTCTTCTGTGTTACTGGTATATAAAAAGGGATTTTAATTCTCTGTTCTTCTAACTTTTTTTTTTTATATTTTACTCTTCTTCTTCTTCGTCCCTCCATAATAGTCTTTACCAGCGAGTGGACTCCAAGGTCTTTCGCCATATTCATCTCTCACACCTCCTCCAGCAGGTTGGTCTTGGCCCGGGGGCTTCGCCGTGCAGGAAACATCCGCACCAGGAGGCTCTGCCGAAGAGAGATTATGCGCTGTGGTCCACTCTGGTGGTGCTCTTGAGACGGGGGGGGGGACGTAAGGTGTATTGCTGCTTTTACTTTTGGAACCACTGTATGAAAAGGGAAAATGATTTACTTGGTTATATATATATATATATATATATATATATATATATATATATATATATATATATATATATATATGTAT
>JAYMFT010282264.1:0-10474 GCA_038088735.1 Panulirus argus | reverse complement strand
TCCATCAAAAGCCACTGATCCTAACTACAGAGGACATACGATGTCACAAGCTGTTATCATGAGATAAGTCTCTATGATATCATTAGCTGATATCACGTATGTGACGACGCGTCTGTATATCAAACTGTTAGTGGGAGGAATCTCAGTAGGTGAAATCCAAGTGGGTGAGGGAAATCTTTAACATGGCAAGTTATTAATTCACATGATAATTAACGAGACAAAATATACATATGAATATGTATGATAAAAAAATGGTAAAGCACAACAAATGAAAAACAACTACTCCACTGTGGATAAAACTGGTCTCATCAAATTACTCTTTACAGACACATTTATCGTGTACTCTATACTGGATAAAAACGACACGGTTTATTATTAGCTCGAAGGTTGGTATGATGAGATAACATAATATATTGCAACTGGACATTCCAACAATCATGCCCTCGCCATGACATCAAACGCTGCTGTACACAGGGATATCTACGCAAACTCGATAACACAGTCTCCGATACAGCGAAGATATCTCTTAGACTCGATAGCAGGACATCTCTTATTCTACTAGAATCCGTCAAAACCTCGATAACACTCGGTGCTATCGTGCAAAAGTCTTTGATATCTATCTTTAGCGGCATCGATAGCGTCTCCGGATCACGCTAGCAGGCGGGGACTGCAATCATATCGAAGGGGGCGGGCTGTGGATATCTGAGACGGGAGCGTACGTAATCTCGACTCGATAGCAGTTTATGTAAAATGCAATTTTGAGTTGATGAGGTGTGGTGATGGTCGGACGGCACCTGGGGATGGATGTGATAAGCTTGGCTGTCTCTTGATGTGGCTTCTGTCTGTCTGTCTGTCTGTCTGTTTGTGCAGTGGATAGATAGATAGATAGTTAGACAGGCAGATAGACAGATAGATAGATAGAAAGGTAGATAGATGGATAGGTAGATAGATAGATAGATAGGTAGATAGGTAGAGATAAATTGATAAATAGAGAGAGAGAGAGAGAGAGAGACAGGAAGCAAGACAGATACCAACCAACCTTCTCTGCTGCTGGTGGCAGATATGGACGGCAATCCTAGGGGACTGAAAGACATTCACAGCGTAACTGTCTGCCCTCCGGTGTAAACAGTGCCATTATTGCCTCCTATGATGTAGTTTATTGTCGATGAAAACCGATATTCCTGCTGACAGAATGAGCTAAAGATCCTTATTGACGGATGGATTTTTGTTGATTTATTTCTTACCTTGCAACTGTGTATGATTGATCTCTTATGATTAATATCTTAAAAAATCTATATGTAATTACCTTGATGATTTATCCACAGCATAAGGAACAAGTCAATTGACTACATAATATGAGTATGTAAAATTAGAATATTCCTAAACGAAAGAATATAAAAATCAACAGTCAAAGTTTTAAAAGGAAACTCAAGAACTAAATTTCCAGATTGAGGTGGTGTCAGTTCTTGTTGGGTTAATGTATTTCCTACAGAAATATGACGGATTTTTCCTTAAGTTCTACTCCTAGTAAACTGATACATTGTGACAACAGAACTGAAATGGTTTGTCTGATTGTAAGGCGCATTTGGATGATTTAGAGAGATGTTTGAAAGGTCAGGTTGTTATGGGTGGTTGGTTGGTTTCTCTTTCTCTCTCTCTCTCTCTCTCTCATTCACCCTCTTTCTCATGGTGTTTATGTCTACCCATCTATCTGTCTGCTTTGTTTCTTTTATGCTTTGGTTTACACAAGAAGAGAGGAGGACGCTTTCTCCAAAGCACTGCGGCGGATCACCGCTACACCAGATGTTGGCACTGCAAGGGACTGAGGGTCACTGCAAGACACGCAAGAACATAATGCGATGGGAATCTTTTCAGTCGTAGGTAAGGACCTGCAACATGATCAGATATCATAATTACCTCTTTTCTTATCATTAATGATTACACAACCGCGCTAATTATCATAAACAAATTAGCATAAATATTAGTTTTGAAAATTCTGGTTTTCTTTTTTATATAAGTTATTGTTTACAATGTTCTCTAATTTGTCGTTTATTGAGAACATTTTTCAAACCAAAATCGTTGAGTTTTTGGCCATCAAATCTGTTACTTGTTATCACTTCTTCCTGTTACAATTCATCACCTCTGTTACGGTTACTGTTACTTCCTGTGTTACTTGTTATCACCTCTCTTCCTGTTACTTGTTATCAGCTCTGCTTCTGTTACTTGCCATTACCTCTGTTCCTTTTGCTTGTCCGATTCGTCCTTCGTGAATTCCAATTCCCACTGGCTCTCACAGGACTGGTATCGCTAACCCGCTTAATCGTTTTATCTCTCCGGATGGTAAAAGTGGAAATTTCTGCTTCGCAATGGTGGTTGCAGTTTTCCCCCCTCGTTGGTTATAACCTCATCAACAACGCGGCACCGGCCTGGCGTCCAATTGATGGCCGGCTAGCGTTAATTGACTCATTATCCGCACTTAATGAGAGGCGATATGTCAAGGAAATGGCTACTATCGTGGTGCTTGCGCCCTTGAAAAAGATGGTACGGTCCTTGACAGCACGACGGTACGACCCTTGGGTGAAAATAATGGCCTGGCCTTTGGTGTGAAACTTCAAGGGTCAGGTCAAAAGACCAGGCCACCGCGACGCAAAGGTCGGACCGAGGTGCGCAAAAGGTCGCACTGCTCGCGCTCAGAGCCCCGAGGTTCTGCGCTTCGTGGGCGAGAGAGAGAAGGTCGGAGACGCAATGTTAAAGCCACAATGTGTCTCATTCCGTATTTCATTACCCAGCACAGCTGGCAAAGTGTAAATGCACGTGAAAATTGCCGCATCCAAGTGGAGACACTTAAGTGCATATATTGCAACTGCAACAGGTGTCAGACTGTAAAGCCCAGAACACACTCGAGTCTGTCGGACCCTTAAGCACACTGCGGGCTGAGGGGCTTCCGGAGATTTAGCCCTGACAGTAAGGAGTAATAGAGAAGATCATTGTGTTATACCGGGAGGATCACACTGAGATAACTCATGCTTTCACACGCCCTCCCTCTCTCCCTGCATTCCACCCACGCCACCACGCCCTGCGCATCCTGATGGCGTGGGTACAAACCTCAATTTACTGCATAAAAGAATCCAAGAATTCTTTTCGACTCTCTCTACACAGAACTAAGAAACACAGGCAGCAGGACTACTGTTCTACCCCTCCCTCCCTCTCTCTCTCTCTCTCTTTCTCTGTCTTTATACCATGTTGCTGTTTATCGTATCTGCCACTTAAGTTTATTATGACAGTTATGGTCCCCGTGCACCTTGAGACTCCGCTTTAAGAGATATTTCATATCATCTCTCCCATGTCTCCCAGGACCACGACCAGCCTGGGCCTCACAGCGTCTCCTCTCGTCCCCATGAATCAACGCGGAGGTAACATTTCGTGTGTTGTTGATGCTTACATTTTCCACCACTCGCTCGTTCGAATATCATGTGTCAACGACTGGAAAAAAAAAAAAAAGATAAAACAGAACCATAAAGACTGGTTCACTCATGCTTCCAGGTCTATAATTCTTTTTTTTTCACGTAATTCCACTCATGGACTTAAAGATTCATCGCTTCGCTATAAACTCGTAGAAATAAAACTCGATAATATTCGACTGTAAGATTATAAAGAGAAAGGGAGATCAGTGTAGCCTTTATGTAGAAATGGGAAAATGTAGCCAACTTCAGCAACGCGTGACCGGACGGAGAGTCAGTGTGAACCAGAAGGACCCAGACGTGAGCGGAACTCGAATCAGATGCTTCAGTTCGGTGGCGACACTGCTCCTAGCAAAGCCCTGGGGTCTTGGGACTCGAACCACTCACCTGTAGCTTCAGTGACGGTGTGAAGCAGTCAATTGAGGTAGGGTGAAACAGACGGATGAAGCAACGAGAAAAACGATCTCTATGAAGAAGACAGATGAGACAATGAATGAAACAGACCGATGAAGCAGGCAGATGAAGCAATAGGATGAAACAACCATATGAAGCAAGAAAGTGCAGCAGACAGATGAAGCAGGCGAACGAAGCAGTCTGAAGAAGCAGAAGTGTTGCAGACAGATGAAGCAGGCATACGAAACATCCCGATGAAACAGACAGACGAAGCAATCAGGTGATGCAGCAACACTATGCAGATATTGGAAACAATCAGATGAAGTAGTTGACTAAACCAGTTAGTGAAGCGGCCAAACAAACCAGCTTCATAAAATCAGGGGATTTGCTTCGGCTTTCTTAATATTACTTAGACAAACTTTAGCGCCAAAAAACGTTAAGAAAACGTAAGCTAACCACCACATCTAACACTATCGTTGTTATTTCCACTAAAAGATAATAACAGACACGAAAAATGAAGTCCGTAAGGGACAGAATAAACCCATAAGTCATCAAAACTTTCTGAGCCTCATCGAGAAAATCCCGAAGCAGCTTCGTTTTCCTCCTTAGACTGGTAATTGTTCTCTGCTACGAGAAAGGCTCGCTCTCGTAAGCGGATTTGCAGGTATGACATCATGAATAAGATGATTACGTGGATCCTCCTATTTCTGATTGGCCGATAGTAACTGTATCGATCAAGGTCTCTTATTTCTGATTGGTGACTTGGTGCTGATGACCGGATCAACAGACGGGCCTTGTGCGTAAGACGCCATCTCTATAACAACAACATAAATTGGAGGTGGTTTGCCATCTTTCCATGTTCATTAACGAAGAATGTCTATCGGGGAAGTATGATAGACTTATCTAAATTCGTCGTAAGAACTAAAGAACTAATTCATCAACTAGATGTCGTGGTTCCTACGAGAACAAGAACACTGATGCGAGAGAAGATATGATAGCAATGAACAAGTGAAAGAGAAGGAAGAGTGATTTGAGCAAGAAGTACATAAATTGAAGGGGAAAACAGAATAGAGTTGGCGACGAATGAGATGACGCTCAGAGTAAGAGTTGGGGAGATTGTGAAGCTGGGTTAGGGAGATAGTGAGGCTGGGTTGGGGATACAGTGAAGCTGGGTTGGGGAGATAGTGAGACTGGGTTGGGGAGAGAGTGAGGCTGGGTTGGGGAGACAGTGAGGCTGGGTTGGGGATATAGTGAGACTGGGTTGGGGAGATAGGGAGACTGGGTTGGGGAGATAGTGAGACTGAGAGAGTGTAGAGGCTGCGGGTGAAGAGATATTTCCAAGCGAGAGGGAAGAGAGAATAACCTCTCACGAAATGAGAGCCTATTAACTTCAAGTAAGTGAGGAAATTAGGAAGCTAAGCAAAAGGGAGTCTATTATCTTTTGGTAAGCGAGGAAAGTAGAAAACCTAATCAAATGAGAACCGACGAATCTCAGTAAGTATGAATCCACCAGTGAGAGACTCACAAACCCCACCAAACGGCTCACAACGTCTCAGTGAATGGAAGCAGACGAAACCTCTCTAAACCTGGTGACTCTGTGGTCGGGGGAAGCTCATCCAAGCCGGGATGAAAAGTGCTGCAGAGACAAGACCATAAAATCTCTTTATCGTCATAATCTCAACATGTAATCTTGATTCTTTGATCGCGTCTGTTGTTTACACTCTGGGCTCTGGAGTGCGGAGCGTTCGGACGCTTCAAACACCGGTTCGGAGTTCCGAGACACTTCGAACATTGTTCCGGAGCTCCAGAACGCCTCAAACACCAGTTCGAACCTGCGAGACGCTTCGAAACATTGGCATTCGAAACTCCTAGATGCTTCAAACACACTTTCTCAAAGATATGAAACGCATGGACCAGAAGCTCGTTTTCTTCAGGGAAAATAATGCATATTGATAAACATAAATTTAGAGGAAGTGTTAACGAACATGGAGGAGGAGGAGGAGGAGGAGGCCCTTGTCCGGAAAATGAGTCTGGTCTATTTACAAGACGTGAGGAAGTTCGGAAATGAACTTTGCTTAAGATTACTTTGAGTCTTTATTAGTTTATATAATATCTTACGCCTCGACGTCTGCTCCGGAGACTGTCCTGTTAAGAAGTCTGTTTATTTTTCAGTAAACGGTGAAACGGTTCATAGAAACTAAAAGACGTATAAATAATAGTGAGATTTAAACTTTTAACTGTAGAGCTACCGATACAAAAAATCAAACCAGGGAGAAGCGACATTGTCAGTCATACACGAGAGGAACCAGTTTCGCCAGCTGTAGGCCATAGAGCGACCCTTCCCCCCCCAGTGAGACGACGGGAGAGATATTTTATCCTTATAAAACCCCGGGACCCCTTTTCATGGGGTTGCGCTGCATGCAGGAGCAGGGAAATGATGATTTTTTTTTTATTTCTTTTTGGAGTAAGAAGTTCTTCGTGGTGACTGTGCTCCTTTCCATCCACTGGTAATGTCAAAGGTCATTTCCCACAGCGATAGGTAACCCCCCCCCCACACACACACACAAACACACACACACACACACACACACACACACATGAACACGCAAAACATACATACACAGTTATATGAATGCACACTGACTCTAACATGCATATATATATACATACACGCAGAAATACATATATACATATGTACACCATGGAAGGGAGAAGAGTAAGGGGGTGACCTGATCACATTCTCCTAGTTTTCCAGCCAGTTTGATGATGTTAGCACTGAACAGTTCTTCGGAGAACACGAAGACAGAACAACCAGTGGCTATGTCAAGCAACCGAACAGGAAACGTTAGGAAAGCTGAAGGGAATTGTTGTTGTGCAATGAATGGAAGGAAATAAGTGATGAAATTGCTGAACAGTCTGCATAAGTTAAGAAAGTCAGAAACTTCTTTAATATCTGAGAAAGTTCAGTTGACGAGACCAGACGAGTGTAGAACTCCTTCACCGTACAGAACAATCATGTAATTACATGCAGACATTCACACATACAGACATATGTACACGCAAATGTACATGCTTGGGTCCCCATTTGTGTAAGGCCCTCTCCTTATATAATACAATTAAGCATATACAAAAAATCATAGTATTTGGTCTTTAAAAAATGTTTCAGAATAGAATTACGTTTGTAATTTGGTATATTTATATCATCATTAACTTAAAGAATCCTCTTCAGCGTAATACAAACTGATGTAAACATATCCTAAACCAATATGATAGTTTCTTATATTTTGTCCTTATGGAAAGAAGAGGGTGCACGGTAATATATATAGGCATTACTGGTATCAAATGCTGAGAGTTATTTCAAATTCTAAGTACCAAAACGCAAGCCAGGACTGAGGAGAAAACTCCCAGGCACTTATTATAATGCCTACTGAATATTAATGGAAAAAAATTCCACTACTGCCTTTCGCTCTGCCCCCGAAATTTGCATTTCTGGTCTTTTGCTTCGGAATGTCTCCTTCAACCCAACCAGCCAGAAACTGGTGCCTCATTTTCTATCCCTATTTATAGTTCTGAACTATTTCGTTGATGCCTAAGGGGTAGGTAGGTGGTTCTATACATTCTTAGAGTATGTGAAAAGAGGGAACACTGATTCTGCATAAGATTCCGTACTCCAACCCGGAAAAAGTACGGGGAACGTAGAGCTACGGTTTTGTTATCTAGTGTGGTAATGACACATATAAAACCGGGTCGTGTTATTAGGTTTGACGATTGGTAGTATATGTTTGTGTAATGGATACATAGCAAAGGGATTGAGCATTTCATGTTCTTTCTTAAGAAAAAGAGGAAAGAGAGAATGGATTTTTTTATTTACTGTGACTCACGCGAGAGCAGAAATTATTTATGAGTTGTATATCTTGAGATGAATTCCACTTTTTTACCTACGGTCGCACGATATAGATCTTTTTTAATTTTTCATTTCCAAAGAGGAGGCTTCCTAAACTTACTGAGTCTCTCTTAATTTACACAGGGTTCCTAAATTTACACAGGATATCTTGATATACCCAAGGTTCCTAAATTTACAACAGGATTTCTAAACATACACAGGGTTATTGAATTTACCCAAGCTTCTTAAACTACATAGGGTCCCTCAATTTCTACAGCGTAGCTAAATCTTAGAGAGGGTTCTTAAATTTACACAGGTTTCGTAAATTCTACTTTCCAGCCATAAATTTGTTAAATATATTTTGACTGAACTCGCTACGCCTCAGGACTTGATCTGAGTTCTTCTTCAACTTTTCTTTATGAAAACTTCATCGTCTCCGGAAAAATATAAAATTTTGTGTGAAAATAAGTATACTACATTTATGCAACACACACACACACGTTTAATTTAAACACATAATTCACAGAGATACGGCCTGGCCAACTATTTATTTCAAACTAACAACCATTTAGCAGAAGATATGATTCATTTCTATGATTTTCCTTCTCGTGGGTGAAAACGGAAGACCTTAGAGTTGATAGCTAACATCACGTGCTAGAGAAAGAGAGAGAGAGAGAGAGGCGGTGTCAGCCACGACTAAACCATTCTTTACCTTCTGCTGGTAAACAAACCTTCGTAAAACTATTTGTTGTCGTCTGGAATCCGTCTGTTTCTATACGAACGGTAAAACTGCGCCAAGCGTTCCTTTAAATCTCTCCAATATAAACTTCACAATTAACTGATTACCCAAAGGGAGTCTCTCTGTCTTACAAACAGTTAAGATGGTCCTGTTGCCCTGAATTTCAGTACAATGGCAACGGAGCAATAGTATACATGGCCTTTGAATAATTTTGAACACCTAAAGACGTTTAAGAATTGCCAGTCAGCGGATATAACCTGAAGCTGAGGACCTCTGTAACCCATGTAGTCAATATGCGTAAATCCCAAATAAACCAACCATCATGGTGGACTGGACATGGCCATATCCTCAGGAAGGTTTTCCAGGGATGTCTTCCATCGTTTCTCACCGACTGGAAGAATGAGACACATGTCTTTATGTGGAGTTTCTGGTCTTGAGATTCTTACGCGAGAAAGATATTAAATCCGAAATAAACTGATTTTGGAGATAATAATGTACCTTCCTCGTGGTGACGCTGGTACCACAGGGTCGTTACGGTACCAGATGGTGCATGCGAGGCTGTGACGGTGACGGCTACACTCGTAACAACAATAGCACTAGAGGTTCTCCGATGAGACCTGTGACGGAGACGGTACACCTTTAGAAACAACGGTACCAGAGGTTACTTCAGTAACATCCGTCTCGATGACGGTAACATCTGTGACGGTGACGGTACAGCTGCTGTTTTGGGGGTTCAGGGATCAGCAGGTTACAGTTACTACGCCTGCTTCTCTGCCTGGGAAAAGCAGGAACAGCAGGAGCGACAAGGGGTATCATCACCATCATCTGCTGTATGTGGGAGGGTTACGTCCAAAAAGAAGCAGAAGCAGCTCTGGGCCACAGTAATGATGCTCTTAATCTCAACGTGATTCATCTGGATTTAAGGAGACGCAGACGTAATCTATGCCTCTATCTCCGCTTCATTCTTTACACGCGTCAGGGGGCACTGTGTGTGTGTGTGTGTGTGTGTTGGCCCTAACACGTGGATTCCACCTCACCAGTTTGCCCCTTAAGGGGTAACGAGGTTAATGGCGGTGCCCCTGACCTGCTCTCCTTACATAACTACCCTTAGAAAGGGGTACAAGAGAGAGGGGGAAACTCCAGTACTGTCATTTTTGCTCAGGAGGAAAACCACTTAAGAAGTAAGAAGCTTTTCTAGTCTCGTACGCCAAAGGAAAATAAAGACGAGTAAATACTATTTACATATTATGGTCTCTTGTGTAAATACTTTGTACATATTGTAAATATATTCTCTCATAATGCCTACTCAAGATGCGCCAGTACGGTTTCTCGTTTATAAGGAACGGTTGTAAAGCTTCTTTCTCTCTCTCTAGATAGAAAAACAGGTAAATGCAGATGCTTTCCCCGGAGAAGTAGCTACGGGGATTTGGAGGAAGACGAAAAAATCAAAGATCCTTCACGACCCTTAAAAAAAATTCATTATGCAGATGAAGGGGTAATGTATGCGTCTACGGACCTTACACACACACACACACACACACTAAGGTTCCACTCGTCGGTAAACCACCATAAACGGTGACATAAACTACGTAAACAGTTTACATTTGGCTTTACAACCTTGGCTTGGGAATTCCCTGATTTTGACGCGGGGAATTTAACGACGAGAAAGCGAGGGATAACTTTTCCCTAACATGGCGCAGTTGGTTCCATACTGTATTTCACGCGTTGGTGAACGTAATTTCGGTGATTATAACACAGAACTTGGCCAACACCGAAAGTGACGAATGGGATATGATCCCAAGCCTAATTTCTCATGTCGGTTCGCTTCAACAGAGCAGCAAAACATTTGCTATGTTAGCCCGGCGGGCCTCGAGGGATGAATAGCTACGTTAGTGTTTCGTGCTCAATCCCTGGAATTGTTTAAACAGGTTTTTTATAATATATATATATATATATATATATATATATATATATATATATATATATATATATATATTC
>JAYMFT010282253.1:0-10475 GCA_038088735.1 Panulirus argus | reverse complement strand
CCCACACACACACCCACACACACACACACACACACACACACAACATACACACACACAACACACACACACACACAGACACACACACACACACACACACACACACACACACACACACACACATACACACACAACACACACAGCACACACACACACACACAACACACACAACACACACACACACACACAACACACACAGCACACACACACACACACACACACACACACACACACACACCACACTCACATAACACACACTCACACACACACACACACACACACACACACACACACACATAACACACACACACACACACACACACACACACACATAACACACACACTATTTTATGTTCACTCACTGTACATTCTGCTATATTCCCCCATATACAGTCCTCTATATGTTTTTCTTTTGCTTTTAAACATAAAAAAAAGATTATCACATTGATGCATGGAGGAAAGTTCTGGATAGTTTGTTGTTACGGAGAGATGATGCTGTAAATGTTAAATAAGCGTAAAGAACAGCTCTGCAGTATTAGTAGGGACTATATGAAATATGTATGCATGTTGAAATTTAAATGAAAGTTCATCAAAGATTATTTTGTTAGTGATTCTCCTGGCCTGTATAATGGAACAGCAGTAGATTGCTGTCACTTTTGTCTGGTGCCTTCGGTGTTGATGGTGTTGTCGGCTATTTACTGACTTGAAAATAAAACCATGTGTAAAAACATGTTTAACATAAATTATCCTAATTCTGAAAACGATATATTTACAGCAAAGTGGTGGGCAGGCATGGGAGAATACATCCCAGCTGAGACAGTCTCCAGAGCCTGGGAATCATGAATCTTTGCCTAGTGCCAGCCAGCAGCCAATGGTAGGCATCCAGCATCTACAGTCTTGGCTTGGCATGATATCTGGTTTAGCAATTAGCCTCTCAGTGTGATAAATCTCAATGTGATCATTTTGCATACTGTAATGTTATACATCAAATGTCCTGCATTGCATGTAAGGCCTATTAGAATGTTTTTTCCTCATACCCCAACTCCTTATATTTCTTTGTATGTTGGTTGGTCACTCAGCATTGCCCAAAAGTTCACAAAATCAAATTACCAAGACCTATTTTCATGGGAAGATCAAAACAGATATCTCAGGTGAGCCATACTGTAACCTTCCTGCTGATATTATTTTGTCATATACTCTTCCAATTACCCGTTGCACAAACTAGATCCCATTCATTTCTCATTCATTTTGCTGGAATTCTGTCTGTAGTGTATGTTTACAAAGACATTTTGCAGGAACTCTGTCTGTATAGTATGTTTACAAAGCTGATTTGAGGATGAGCATAGGCTAGTAGTAGGTAGTAGCTGGTACGCAGCCTCCGACCAGGGAGTTATATTACTGGTACTATCTGCCTGGGTATCAGGAAGGTTAGTGATGGCTGTGTATTAAGCCAGCACTTCATTGGTTAAGTTGCATTCCTCTAACCCAAAGAGCTGTCTTTTCTTTCTGCCTCACCCACATGTGGATGGCTGGCATCCTGTCCAGAAACATATATTCTTTCCTTGTCGCATGTAACACTTGACAGCACTTAACTATGAACTAGCCCTTCCCTTTGGAAAAATCGTTTGAGCAATAAATAGAAATAGGAAGTAGGAACATTATGCAGGAAAATTAGGTAGAAGTAGTAGTTTGGAACATTAGGTGTGAACATTGGGTTGACGCATTAGATAAAAAGTAGTTGGTAGGAACATTAGATGGGAACCTCTGGAAACTGTGTTAGAGTTGCCATTTGCCAGTGGCCTGTTAAGGATGAGGCACTAAAGGCTTAGAAGTGGCACTTGAGTTCACCAGCTATGGAAACTCTTTTGCCATGGTCATGCCCTTGAGGGAGGCCCTAGAGGGAGCAGGCTCCAGAGATAGTTAGATAGCATAGGCTATGTAGAATTTGAAGAATTTATTCTGTTTTTATGGCTTGTGTAAGTGTTAGAAATAAAAAGAAATTTTCATATGCTTGTTGACTTTGATTGAATCTGTGGCTTCTTGTCAGAGTGGAAATGGCTCCAGCATGGCTTCCTTCTTTGGTCAGTGGAAACCTTTTCAGACTCAACAGGACACTTTTAGGCAAACTCACTTGTCCTCAAATTTCATATTCTCATCTCATGAGATGAAAGGTTAACAGAACCAAAGAAGGAGACTACATGGCCATTTATGCCATAGTCATGCTTTATTCACCCAAGACACAAATGTAAGGTAACCTTGGGGTGGTCCGAAAAACATGCATAGCCTTTAAATATTGAAAGTTCACCATTTGAAGATTTCCATAACAAGCACTGGAAATCATAATTTTTTTTGCACATGTTCATCATTTTCTGCGTTAGCATGGTTGCACAGGAACAGACGAAGAAATAGCTTCATTCACTCACATCTATTGACTTGCTGTCGTGTGTTATGCATTGAATCGAGAGCCCTCTGTCAACAACCAGGTCCACAAACCTTTCCATGGTTTACCCCAACTGCTTCACCTGCCCTAGTTCTACCCATTGACTGCACATTTTCTCCTGTACAACAATTGCTCCAGTTCACTCTATCATTTGCATGCTTCACACCCTCCTGCATGTTCATACCCTGAACCTTCAAAGTATCTCTCTCTTGGTTTCCCCTTCTCTTTATTCCCTCCACTTCAGACATGTATACCCTCTTAGTCATCCTCTCCTTACTTATCCCCTCAGTATTTTCAAGCTATATCAGCACACCTTCTTCAGCTCACTCATATATACTCATCTTGTTACCATACTTCTCTTACCCTATCATTTCTTATTTGATTAACTCTTGTCACGCTACAGAGTGTCCTCATAAATTTCATCTTCAACACATCCACCCTCTTCTTTACATTTTTGTTTGAGATCCACGCCTTGCATCCTTACTGTATCAACAGGGCTACCATAACATCTAACATACCCTTCTTTACCCTGAAAGACCTCTTGTTCAACACATTCCTCAATGTGCCCATGACCTCTTCTCCCCTCACCCATCCCATGGCTCATTTCATCTCCCAAGTCTCCATTCATTGCCATATCTACTCCTATCCATCTGTGTATCTATATCTCTGATGCTCATTCCCCTTCAGGAACTCCCTTCAAGTGGGTAGCCATGGTAAAAGATTCTCCACTTATCCATGTCCCTAGATGCTTCTCTTGCATACACCATTTCATGCATTCTTCCCCCATTTCTTTCCCTCCAGTTCTCTTCCGCTCTCTTTACCCATGTCACGGGGGATATTCCTCTCACACACCTCTCACTTTTATATAACTAGAACACCACTTCCTCCAAGTTTTTTCCATTCAAACTCACCCTCCAAATATCCTGTTTCTCTTCACTGCTGAACATGATAACCCTTTTATTCACATTTATTCTCAGTTTTCTCCTTACACACACACACACACACACACACACATGCACACATGCACTCACATCTTTTCATCAGCAGGATTGTTAAGGTATGGAATGATTTGCCAATTAGAGTGGTTAAAGCAGAACTATTGACATGTTTAAGAATAGACTCAATAAATATTTTACTTGAAGTCCACAACATACATTGTTTGCACCTCCTTAAGTCACATTGACAGTGTGCAGTTTATTATCATTGTACCTTCTGACTTTTACCACACTAATCTGTGAGTTTCTGGTATCTTCCACTGTCACAGACAGCACAGAAAAGAATCCAAAGGTATGTTGCTATTTGAATTCCTTTTGATTAGAAAGGCATGCCCTTATTTATCATGTAATATTCTATTATTTACCTGCTTGACTATGGTGTCATATACAGCCATAAATGATACATCTATTCCTGCTGTATATATGGATGTAATGTTGCCAATAACTTAATCGAAAGGAAATATTTACCAGAGGAGAAGTGCAATTAAGGGATGCTGTAGCATTTGAAAGGCATGCCAACATGAACTCATAATATTCGAGACTTACTTGCTCATTTACATGGACATATAGAGTAATACACTTATTCTTACTGTTTATGTGGATATAATGGTGTCCCTGACTTAGCAGGGAAAGATATTTTCCAAAGAAGTGCAACTAAATGACTATCAGTCTGTTTTTTTATCTGTCTATTTCTGATGCATGGTCCCTTTGGAAAATCCCTCAAGGAGGTAGCCATGGCATGAATCTCCATAACTGGTGAACTCCAGTACCATTTTTGGCATATAGTGCCTCACCCTTAACAGGCCACTGGCAGAGGGCAGCTTTTGTGCATTGTTTTCAGAGGCTCTTACTTTGATTCTGGCAAACAAAAGTTGTGCCATCATTTATCTTATACTGTCCCTTTATTTACCTGCTCACCTATTCTGTCATATACGGTAATAGGTGATACACATATTTCTACTGTATATATGGATGTATTAGTGCCCATAATGTCCAATATAATGCTAGAAATATGATGAAAATACACAAACTCTCCATTGCATAGGTGCACTGGTGTCATCAGCTGACTTTTTGTTTATGCTCATCTTTTTTTCAGTCTCTCCTCTACATGGCAGCACACCCTATTTTTTGTCATCACTTAGAGTTATGAGGACTATAGTCTACCACCATGGAAATGGAAATTTTTGTGGGGAACTATAGAGAAAAGTCTCTTGTCATAAACATTGACAATAAGAAATCCATCAACTTTAAGCATTTAGCACAGTGGAAGGGTTAAGGTCTATTTAGTGTGGGTGAAATATGACACTCGTTATGACCTGTTTATCCAAAGTTGAAGGTGAGAGGCAATGGCTTTTCTGGTTACCATGCTGAGCTACCACCCATGTCAGTCCCACATATTTACAGAATTTATTGATAATTCATTCATTCATTAACAGACATTCTTATTTCTTAATATAGTCAAGGTTCAGCCTTATAAAAATTTATTGATAACTTTACTAGCATGCAGAATTAACCCTTGTGTGTTTCAGGTGTTCATGGTTGTGGTCCTTAAAGGTGTGGTAAATGTAGCTAAAATATTTGGATGTTGCATAAGTCCACTTGCCTTGAATGTAGAAAAGAGTGTACATGACATAGACAGATCACAAAATTCGGTTATTTCATTTAATGTTATACCTCTGAGAGTACTCTTTTTTCAAGTTATTTCTAAAATTTCAGGACTTGGGCCTTAATCATCTGGTCGGTCTAAACAAAAAAGGATCTTCTCCGGTAAGAACCACTATTGGCAGCGCATCATAACCTACAATATTTTTAGTTTTCTTAAGCTTGATTTAGGCAATATATTTGGCGTGACCCTCCCTTGATTGTAAGAAGTTATTGTGTCTTAAAGGTTACCACTTTTTCCAGCATTATGGTATTCATAATACATTACATACATTCAAGTTTTAATGTAGGGAATGAATTAGGCAGAGTTATCAGGGTAGCTTTTGTACCCTATATATTTGTGTATGAGGATCAGAACTAAACCCTTTCTCTCAAGGTCACTCTTTCCCACCTAATGGAAAACTGTAGTTAGGGATGCTGAAGTATGTTATTTATAGAGCTGTATCAAGAACTTTATTGCAGTGTAGCCCCAAGATGTTAAAGTGCAGAAGCAGGTGGATGTGTTTGAAACGAGATATTTTAGGACAGTATGTTTTGTGAGGAGGGTTGACAAAATAAGAAATGATAGGGTAAGAGAGAGTTGTGGAAGTAAGATGATTATGCATTAGAGAACTGATGAGGGTATGCTTAAATAGTTTGAATATATAGAAAGGCTGAGTGTAGAGAGTATGACTAAGGTGGTATTCATATCAGCATTGGAGGGAACAAGAAGAGGCAGTGAGAGGAGGTGGAAAGAAGTAGTTAAAGGTGGTCTATGAGCTCAGGGCCTGAATTTACAGGAAAGTAAATTGGAACAGTAAAGTATATAGGGGATGAAGTGCTCTCATTGGGCTAAACCAATGCCCATGAAGTGGTCAGAGAAAATCATGAAAATGTCTGTGCAGATTGACTGTGGATAGGGGTGATGGTTTTGGTCCACTTTAAATGATAGCTTGAAAGTGGATGTGAGCAAATGAGGTCATACCTCATCTGCTGGTGGCACTACTTTGTTGTGCAGGAAATGGCAGCTAAGTTTGAAAAGTATAATGATTAATAGTAATAATTCTGATTATTATATTAATAGTCATAGATATATCAATGTAAAGTAGAAAATTATAACTGCATGGAAAAATGTATATATGTTGCAGTTTAAGAAGGTTATACTGCCTGACTGGCATGGTCTCATTGTGAATATTTATTCATTAAGGAAACTCACCCCACGCATACGTAAAGATTTACTTTATTTTTGTATTCTTCATTTGTCTCAAAAAAATAACCTTCAAATGATAAGGCAAAAAAAAAAGTGAATAGTATATGTATAAAATTTGTAATATTCCTTTATACATAAAACTACATTTCAGAATGTGCTATACACTAAAATACTTATGAAAATATTAACTAAATATTATAGATATATATGTACATATATCTAGATAGCAGAACATATAGGAGAATGGTAAATTTTGTAATAAAATTATATCAAGAAATGCTCATGTATTATCATATAGCATACTTGGTCACCTCATATGATAGTCATTCAGGAAGCTCACCACACACATAGATTGAAGATTTATTATGATATTATTTGCAATCATTATTTAAGAAATAACATGATTGTTTAGGCAAAACAATTACATACTGCACATGTAAAGATTTTGATGCTCTTCTGTGTGCAGTGTTGTGGTATATTCAGATATACCATATACAGAGACAGTACCAAAAATGTGAACCAAATACTGTGTGTGCATATATATGTATATTTTTTTTTCATACTTTTTTGCCATTTCCCACATTAGCTAGGTAGGGGTAAGAACAAAGGACTGAGCCTTAGAGGGATAATCCTCACTTGGCCCCCTTCTCTGTTCTTTCTTTTGGAAAAGTAAAAAAAACAGGAGGGGAGGATTTCCAGGCCCCCGCTCCCTCTCCCCTTTTAGTCTCCTTTTACGACGAGCAGGGAATACGTGGGAAGTATTCTTTTACCCCTATCCCCAGGGATGATATATATATATATATATATATATATATATATATATATATATATATATATATATATATAAGACTAAAAGGAAATTTCAAAGTTATGCAGTACCTTCAAATACCCACTCGAGTTTAATGCTATTACTGAGGACACGAACGCCTACATGGCAATGAGGGTTTATCTTCAGAGAAATTATATCGTATTCTAACATATAAGTATATAATCGATTGGATATGAAGGATACGATTCGCCTTCTTTTTTTTCTGTCTGGCCGTGGAACATAACACGTTCTCATTTGAATCTTATTATCTCCAAAGTATTTGTATGGCTTATCACGACGAGATTTAATCATCCCAAATTTGTTTCGAGTGACGGGAACGTGTCTGACTGAGCGTTTTGGATAGGAGCGATCTCCAGGCTTTCCCCGCGGAGCTGAGGATTACAACGGGACCCCTTTGTCTTCCAGACTGACGAATGAGAGGGATTAAACTTCCAACTTATCCTCGTTATCCGCACGCCCTCTCCCCCCTCTAGGCTCTCCGCGCGCTTCTTACACAGGATATCCAGTACTTGTCCTTCCACTTATCTTTCCACTCACTTCAGCCTACTCAACTCCTGGCACTCGAATTCCCTAGATTCCCGTCACGTCAGAGACATCTCTTCAGTCCATCTAAAGCCCCTTCCCCCCCTATCTCTCTCTCTCTCTCTCTCTCTCTCTCTCTCCCTCCCTGCGATGGCTTCATGTTACTTGCCACACACTGGAAATAACTGAAGGGGGTAACTCAGTCCCTTCCCATCTTTTTTTTTTTTCTTGAATATTGTCTTGCACCGCGGTAGAACAACAACAGCTAACGGGAAAGAAAAATATCATCTAGAAATACGAGCCTTAAACGTGAACTCAACACCATCGATTCTTTTTTCAGACGATCCTCATTTACCTTGATAAAAACTTAGGTATAAAAGGAGGACAGAGAACTTTAGGAAAGAATGGTGATAAGGGAAAAAAAAAGAAACTAAAGTGTGTGGGAGAAGAGAGGGATATTTTACTTCCAATCTTTTATTACGTCAATAAAGGAAGGCCACTAGGACAGCTCCAGAGCTCCAGGTAGAACCTCTCCTCTTGAATAAGTCCGCAAACACAGTACGTCTTTAGTATTCCCACTCCACCTTCCTCTGTCCCCATTCCTTATGCACACAGCGCCCCCTCCATCTCTCTCTCTCTCTCTCTCTCTCTCTCTCTTTCTATCTTCTTCACATTCACTCTTTTCCTTTTTTCTTCCCTCCTCCCTACTTCCTTCGCCCACTGTTTCATTTGCACAGATCACGACGACTGCGAAAATATTATTTCCGCCTCTTGAGTATTATTATTTGAAGGTATAGCATTAACCAGTGGAGGTGTTTGTTGAAGAAGTGACTCCCTTTACTCTCGTCTGTTCTCTTCTTATATCAACAGTTACACGCTGAAATGAGTGACGGCAGGTAACATAACTGGAATATTGTGACATACGAGAAGCGCGTAAAATGGTACTGATATCAGAAGCGTTCCTTAAAGCCATAGGGAAAGAAGAAGCAGAGGTTCAGTTATGTATGTGGAAATAACACAGTTTCGTCAAAGATGGTATCAAAAGGTACTGACAGAGAGAGAGAGAGAGAGCACCACGCGACATACATGGCTGAAGACGTCTCAGACATCCGAAGTTCATACAAAGACAAGAGTGTGACGAAGATTTCCAAGGGTTACACAGACAGAAGACGTCGGCAGCTCCTCTGTGTCAAGAGCGATACACACGGCTGAGAGCGCCAAACACAGCTCCAAGCAACACACATACAGCCATCGGGAAAGGCTATCTATGCACAAAAGCCGAAAACTGACACACGAAGCCGAGGTTAGCGCAGCAGCGCGGAGAATCAGAGACGATCCAGAGAGCTGAGACAAATAATACGCAACGTATCACAGAGAGGCAAGGTCGATAAAGACAGGACGAGAGAGAGAGAGAGAGAGAAAGAGAGAGAGAGAGAGAGAAAGAGAGAGAGAGAGAGAGAGAGTTACATAGATGCATATATCACACAAAACCAAGGTCCAAGCGAGGTGGCCTGTCCTTAAAGCTACTGAGAGAGATGGGAGGGTAACCTAGTTACCTCAGGGCAACATACACATTACTTGAAGGTAGCACACAGAGCTGAGAGAGAGAGAGAGAGAGAGAGAGAGAGAGAAACCAACAGCCGGAGTAAATTCAGGCATCTGAGAGTGAGAGACCGAGGAAGACACAGAGAAAGCCGAAGAGAATAAAAGGAGATAGAGTGAAAACGAATAAAGACCTTAGAGCTCTAATAATGAAGTGGAAATTTGTGAAAAAAGTTAAAAAAGAAGATAGGACAATATCTACACAGCTGGTGTTGTTGATGATGACCGCCAGGGAAAGGTGGCGGCGATTATGAGGGCAGTCCGGGGGGATGTAGTGATGATAATGCTCGTTATGACGATTCTCCGAGGGAGGTAGTGAGGATAGGTAGTGGTATCTGTCATCATTATCAATAATGAGTGATAAAGGTACAGTGATTTGTACTCTCCAACTTTCCCCTCATGTCCTCATTCCTACCATGCTCTCCTCTCACACCCTCACTCACATTCTCATTCCCTCCTTACACTCCTCTCATATCATCCCTCATGTCCTCATTCCTACCTTTACACTCTCTCATTTCCCACCAAGATGGAGGCCACCCTGAACGGATATAGCATCCCTTGTAGTATTTACCGACCTAATGTTCAACTTGTTGATGGCCATATGTGGCGTTCGTCACCTCCCGGGCCTAATAGTTGTATTCTTTGTTGTATGTTTCACCTCGGACACTCTACAGTCGGTATATAGACGGAAAAGAGAGAGAGAAAAAGAGAGAATAGAGAAAGGGGATAATCATCATATCGTTACGTGATAAAATAGTGGCAGAAGATTGATTTATGAGGCAGGTATTGACACATCTAATAAATAAGATGTATACATAAGTTATAGATGTTATCATCGAGTGTAAAGAGGAAAAAAATATGAGTATATTCGTTTCAGTGAGTAAAAATTATAAGAACAGGAAAATAAACAGATAATTTAACGCCTTCAGTTGATCGGTAGTATTTCAGTATCGCTACTAATCCTTCAAGCGAGGAAAGGTCACTTCTTTACACTTGATTAGTCCAATCGCTAGACCAGCCTTGATCACCACAGCGACTAGAAACTTTTACCAATGGTCTAGATATTATCGGTCATCGGCCTGCTGTATAATACGCTGATTCTCTAGTGTAGTTGGCCATTGTGACCTTCATATCAACCAATGATCTCTAAGGATTCACATCTGCTGGTTTCCAAGGTCATTTGCCACGAGAAGTTGTTTGTGTGTGTGTGTGTGTGTGTGTGTGTGTGTGTGTGTGTGT
>JAYMFT010282242.1:0-10475 GCA_038088735.1 Panulirus argus | reverse complement strand
TATATATATGATTCAGAGCTCGGAATCAAAAAGGCTGTACAGAAATCAGAAAGTTGAAGCGGTTTAATCATCCGATTGTGAATGATCAGTCAAATCAAAAATTGTCTTGCCGAGTGTAGGAGTTTGTTACATCCTTGGATCGAAAAGCCTTACAAAACAACTAACTGGAAGTAGCGCCAGCAAGGCCCTTAAAGTGAATCTGGAAGTAGAACTAACAAGATGTCTACACTCACGTTTCCCCCCCGCCTCTCGAGGTGATATTCCACTCATCATATAGCCCTATACTATTCCATCTGAACACGACGTGAGAGCGTTTATAACATAAAAAAAGTTTAATGATCACACAGGCCTGGACCTT
Source organism: Panulirus argus (assembly GCA_038088735.1). Taxonomy (NCBI): domain Eukaryota; kingdom Metazoa; phylum Arthropoda; class Malacostraca; order Decapoda; family Palinuridae; genus Panulirus; species Panulirus argus. Next base: position 10,117 of record JAYMFT010282242.1, on the reverse strand, counting down.
TTCCAGGAATTAATCTTACTTGGCTGGAAAAGATCGGAGATACGCCCTGTACTTGTGTGTGTGTGTGTGTGTGTGTGTGTGTGTATACAGAGGCTAAGATCCTATGCACGTTCCACCTTGTTTAGATTCCGTGAAGGAGTTCCGTGAATGGATGTCGTCATTCACTCATCCCACGTTCAATGCCCCGTTCCATGTTCCCCCGTTCAGTTCCCGAGCACAGACCCTGTTTCCCAGACTCTCTGCCCAGATGCCATGCTAAGCGCACGTCATGCAAAGAAGGGACTTATGCAACTATGTTGCGACTACTCCAGTCACGTGGGATACAATTACTGGCGTTACAGCATTCACTGGCTAGCTAGCTGGCTCTTCGATAAAGCCTCCTACAAATGTGGCCTAGGGCTGGCACTGACCCCTCGTCGTCCCTGTGTGGGGAGTGCCACACCTACAGGCCTGGCGCCAGGCACTGACCTCCACCGTTCTCTGTTGGGTGTCATGCCTCTTACGGGCGTGAACATGGGGTGGCACTGACCTCCACAGTGCCAGTGTGGGGCGCGGTGCCTTCCCACACTGGCGCTGAACTCCTCTGTGACATTTGCCTCCCAGCGTGGCAGCCAATACCCTCACACATCCTCGATAACACTCACACTCTTGCCATGAGGCGCTGAGTCCATAATCCCCGTGATCACATGTCGATGACCGCCTGCCAAGGGTATGATTTGTAATTCCACGTCTATACAAAGTTGAAAACGAGGCGAGTAAAGTTGAATTTATGCAACTTTACTGAGGCGACTTTACAACCTTAATATTAAGATCGGGAAGCAGTGACAACACTGGAAATGATATTGGAAGCAGTGACGACACTGAAAATGATATCGGAAGCAGTGACGACACTGCAAATGTTATTGGAAGCGGTGACGGCACTGAAAATGATATTGGAAGCAGTGACGACACTGTAAATGATATCGGAAGCAGTGACGACACTGCAAATGTTATTAGAAGCAGTGACTACACTGCAAATGATATTGGAAGCAGTGACTACACTGCAGATGTTATTGGAAGCAGTGACGACACTGAAAATGATATTGGAAGCAGTGACTACACTGCAAATGATATTGGAAGCAGTGACTACACTGCAAGTGATATTGAAGCAGTGCCGACACTGTAAATGATATTGGAAGCAGTGACTACACTGCAAATGATATTGGAAGCAGTCACTACACTGCAAATGATACTGGAAGCAGTGACGACACTGTAAATGATACCAGAAGCAGTGACGGCACTGAAAATGATATTGGAAGCAGTGACGACACTGTAAATGATATCATAAGCAGTGACGACACTGCAGACGACATTGTCCTCATTCGGGTAGTATTTTCTAACCTCAGGAATCCCACAGGATCTAAACTGGATCGTACAAGAGACCATCAGCACAGAGTCTTACTGTACTCTGCAATTCATTACTAATTCCAGCAAGAGAAGTGCTGAAACATCATGCAGGAGGTCCAGCAGACGTGCCTTTGAGAACCCCTGAGTGGATCTATGGTGAGTGAAAGGTAACAGAGTGCAACACAACATCTGCAGACACCCTCACGAGCATTGCCACGAGGAGGGCGGTGTATTCAGGGAGAGGACCCCGCCGCAGTACTCCTGCAGATTTACGACGAGGGTCGCTCCAGATGTATACCAGTGGCTCGAGCGCGACGGACACAAGACGCTACAGAAATATCTCTAAGTAATTGACGAAAGCATTTGAAAGGAGAGTACAATAATTGCCCTAACACACTGGCGTATGCATGCAAAGATACCTTGAGAAAATGCCTATAATGCACTGACGAACTTCGTAGAAAATGAGAATAAAGAGAGAATGTGCCGTGGTTGCAAATCACACGGTAATGAATATGTCAGAGGTACTCGTAATGAAGCAGCCTGGGCGGCAGGAACAGAGCCCCAGCCGGCCGCCCACGCCCCACGAGCCGGTCGACGTTAATGTCAAATTAAGATTGCGTAAGTCGCCGTGGGGGACGAGGGACCCGGAGTGGGTGACATTTATAACTCGCGTGTGCCTGAGGGGCTCTCGTCCTCCTCCCCCATCACAAATTGACCTCCCACGAGATCGGTTCCGCCGCGGGGGTGTTAAAAAAAAAAAAAAAAAGATTTCACAGCTCGACCTACCCCGAGGGACGGGGTGGGTGGGTGCGCGCGGGGGGGGGGGTTCGAACTGGAGCTGCTCCGACTCGCGCGAAGGAAAAATTCCCAGCCAGATTAAACACCCGCCAGGCCAAAGGATACGACGTGCTGTGTTGGTGGTTTGAGGCGAGGCGGCCTCTCTCTGTGTGTGGGTGGGTGGCAGTCCACCAACCTCTTCTAACAACTACTCCTCGCTGGGCTCCACCTCCTCCTCCTCCTCCACAGGAGGCTCCTGCACCCGATAGCGGACACCGAGGCCGAGTCTGCTTCACGCGCCAGCCGTCCCCACACAGCGAGGGAGACGCAAGCGAAGCCTCGAGGACGTCGGATCTTTTAAGACAAAGGTAGACTGTCGCGAGATGAGGCAGAGGGAAATGCACTGAACACACACAAGAGGGAGAGAGAGAGAGAGAGAGAGAGAGAGAGAGGAGAAGTACACAGGAGGACGGTTGTTGCAGGGAGGATGGATGTAAGGGAGTCGAGAGAAAACGAGGAGGAAAAACAGGTCATCAAGTACGTCTTGTCTGGGCGTGGGAGGGCGAAGCGGACATGAGCATGCGGTGTGTGTGTGTGTGTGTGCGTCTAAGTGTGGTGTGCGTGTAAATGTAGTGTGTGTGTGTGTGTGTAAGTGTAGTGTGTGTGTGTAAGTGTAGTGTTTGTGTAAGTGTTGTGTATGTGTGTGTGTGTAAGTGTGATGTGTTTAAGTGTGGTGTGCTTAAGTAAATGGACACACAAAGACGACATAGCACACACGCGAAACTACAGTATGAGGCTGACGAGAGAGTGGAAGGCGGAAGATCGAGTAGCACAGGTAATCATTCTGTAGCGTCCAGTTCACCCTCTATCCTAACACGGGAAGAATTACTTGCATTCTGTTGCTTAAACGCTCGAGTGAATCTCAATACCTTAAGTAAACTGGCGTCTCAAGTCTTGAGTATGGTTTTCCGTGGGGCAGTGGTTAGCGTTGCTGACCACGAGCCACACTTGGGCCCGCTTATACTGTACGTGTTCGAATCCTGGTCTCGCCAGTAAGCCTGCAGCCAACCCTGTTGTTCTTCCTTCCCACGGGGCTGGTCGGTATATACGTGCATGTGTGTGTAATTACCTATTTCTAATTACCTAATTATACTCTAGGGGGAGGGAGTTTTACACTCGTGGGGCCCCATCTCTTAAACATTCCATAATATCACACAACTTCTTGAATTATGTCTGCTTTCTGCATTAACCATGTCCTCGCTCATTCTATTCCATTCATCCACCACTCGTACAATGAAAAGACATGTTTACATCCTTTTTAACAGGTGTATGTGTGTGTGTGTATGAGACGACAAATGATTAGGGCATTCAGTTGCCCGAGCCTCTCCCGTCTCAGCTACCTTATAAAGGAAAGTAAACGATTCTCTCAATGTAACTTCTCTGGACTTCATAGTATCTGTTTATCACATCCGACAGACCGTTGTGTGATCACCTGTTCATCATATCCAACAGACCGTTGTGTGATCATCGTCTCCAACAGTATCAACGGGGGGAACGGCTATAGCGATCATGTCTTGCAGTGACAGCGACGATCGAAACCCATATTAACTTCCTCATCTCGCAGTGCCAACAGTACACGTCTATGGCAGGATTTCAAGATGTTCCTCTCAATGAAAAGTTTTCCCTCCACTCGTGGACTGGAACACCCACAGAGAGAGAGAGAGGACGCAGCTGGATAGCCCATGCCGGGTCCCTCGCCCGGACCTGTACTACCAGATAAATAAACCAGAATGATAAAGATAATTGAAGTACAGGGGCTCGAGCACTCCATGCAAATGTTGAGAACGACTTCAGCGATCCCCGAGGCTAAACGCGTCAAGAGACTTTATGGAGCCTACACCAGGTGTCCACTGGAGTCAAATACCATATACAAAACACCGAAGATGTTTAGTCCGTATATCCATGGTGTATAAGGGTAAGGTTTCATGCAACGATTGCATGATGAATACGCCTTGGATGCAGCTACATGGAAGCCACAGTTCGAACTTTGTCTTGGATATATGGAAGTACACTCAACAAAAAAATCATCTTCACAGCTTTGCGTTAGATATTTTGACACAAAGGACGAAGGATTATGACAAATACTTTTTTAGGGACTTGCCTCAAGTTGGTAGCCCTGCTTTCCTCATACAAATTTCTCAGTGAACGTAAAACAAAATATACAAAATATATTGTTCTTAAGTCATTCATCATTACGGTAGAGAGCAGTTACCATAATTATCAAGACATGCGTCTCTTACGCTCGCCAACCCTCCGACGACAACACCAGACGTAGCTCTCATTTTTGAATCCAAAGGACGCATCTGTAAAGTTACTTTTTTTGTCATATGTACAACTGTGGACCTAGGGGGTGGCTCAATTCTTTCCAGGCCGCATTTAGTGACGCTCTACATATCCATATGGCGTATGTGTGTGTGTGTGTGTATGTGTATCAGTGTATGTCTGTTCATGTATGTACGTGTTTCGATATGCTAGATCCAGCCTTGTAAGGCCCTCACCAGCGAGGATAATGGACCGGACACCAAAAATCTGACCACCTGATCCACGAAGGAGTCTGAAGAACAGCCGTTCACCCCCTGACTCATGTCCTACAGGGGCGGATTCCCCTCCAGGGTGCACGTGTCGACAAGCGCCTACACTGTGCAACCCGTGACGTCAACCGCTTTCCTCATTCCACACCTCTCCACCCACGCCCACCACGCCCGTGCACCCCCTTCAGCCACACCTATCATCAACCACAGGAGTCTGTACACAGCCACGCATGCAAGAGCTACAGACGTTCAATGCGCCATTCTAACCACGCCTACGAAAACCACAGACACCTGTATGTCGTTACAACCACGCCTGTCCACCGCTCTAACCACGCCTCTAAACGCCACAATCATGTGTTACCACAGTATACACACGCCTTCACAAGTCTGCACACACCTGTAAAACGCCTAAACCCACGCCCTCCCACGACTGCGACTACTACACCAGTACCCAAGTCCTTCCACGCCTGTGACGATGACATAAGTACCCACGCCTTCCCATGCCACACACACACACACACACACACACACAGACACACACACACACACACGTAACCCCTTGATCATTGTCTGTCTTCAGTCTCATGTGTGATGAAAAAGATTATGTTGCTGTTTCATGGCCTGTATTGCTTGGTTTAATGTCCTATGTTTACCTAACGTTTCGTGCGGCTTCTCTCTCTCTCTCTCTCTCTCCTATGTGTACTTGTATATACGTCCAATGGGCGTACAGTGTGAAGAAAAGCCTCTGCCGTTACATAAGATAATGAACGTAATCACCACCCGACAGTGGATGGGTCTTCGAGTGCCTTTAATTATTTCCAAACTTCATTTTACTCTTCCTGTAATTCAACATTTTGACGTGAGTTCCCTACTCGGGCATTCTGAGTTTAATACTTTGTGCACAGCCGACCTGGGATCTAAAAAAGACGGGGCCAAGACTGAATCTTGCCCCATTTATAGTATTTATTTTTCATTTCCTGAGACATCTTGACGAGGTAATGATGGGGTAATTGTCGGCACTATAACGAGTGCAGCGGTTAGCCTTTCTGACACTGTGACGCATTCATGGGTGGCCCTAGCCCAAGCCAGGTACCACTTTATCGACCAACACCCAGGGGAGGATGAACAGCTAGGTTGACTGCGGACAGACTGTCGCACACCAGGATTCGAACATATGCGGGCTCGACCCCTAGACGGCCCGTGGATGCACCATGGTCAACAAAGCTAACCGCTACATCCACGGAGGGCCATAGTATTGTATGGTATTGTAAACTGCTGTATTTCATCTGTCTTATCTCCAATTCCGTTCCCTTTTCTGTACTGGGATCATCAAGTATATACCTCCGCGTAGCGGTTAGCGTTACTGCCGTCACACAAGCACGGGCCACCTGGGATCACACCCAAATAGGATCGGAACAACACGAGTGTAAAACTCCCTCCCCGTAACACATACATAGTGATCACACAGACACACTATCTCATGTGGGGACTGAATGCCCAGGACGAACGTCCCCAACCTCAGTCCCCGGGGGCTAGTAAAAGGCAAGGGTTCCCTAGCCCCAGTCCCAGAAGGCTAACAAAGGGCAAAGGTCCCTAGCTCCAAGGCCAGAAGGCTGAAAAAGGGGCAGAGGTCCCCCAACCTAAGGTCCGAAAGCTACAAAAGGGCCCCCAATTCCAGTCCCCATAGACAAGCAAAGGGCAGAGGTCCCCAAGTCACATGCTCGCTAGCTAGTAAAGGGCAGGGTGCCCCTGATTCCAGCCCCTTAGGCTGACAAGATACGGAGGCGGAGGTTCCTCAACCCCGGGCCCTAAGGCTAGCAATGGGCAGGGCAAGGCAGGCCCAGCTCCCTTGGGCAGACTAGCAACCCAGTAAATCAGGACCCAGTACAATAATCAGCATATCTCCGGGGCTGTAGAGGCGAGAATCTTTCCAAAACACGCTACAGAGAACGTCTTACTACCATCATCCTTTATCCAGCTTGCCTCGCTTTACGAAACGCCTACCACAGCTTCTGTCTTGAGCGGAGACGGCCAGTAGGGGAGGGGAACCATCCCGCGCCGAGTGAATGAACTCAGTAATGAAACATCTTTACGCCAGCGTCCCATAGCGACACAGCTTCGAATTATCAAATCATTTACATCTGATTATGCGTGTTGCGCCGGTGACTTCGACGAAATATTAAGATTCATTTTAATCTTTCTATGTTGATTCAACACTTGAGATAGAGTTACCATCCCTTACCGGCCTGTGTGTCAGTGTAGAATACGTCGTATATCAGATACCTGCGTTCTCCGTCACTCGGGTCCCAGCAGGTGTACGGGAGAGACGTCAAGCAAATGTTCGCGTCCAGCACCTCCCACTATACCTACCTCCAGCTGCTGAAGGAACGAGCGTGATAGTTTATTTGGGCAGTCAGCTGATGGAGAGAGTCGCGTTCTGCTTCCACGAAAAGACGAGACTGTGTCCTTATACAAGGAATTCTTTATAGGCAGAGGATGGAAGGCCTGCCCGGGGAGAATATAACCAGCCGGGAAGGGAAGTTAAGGATTGGTAAACTATTCGAGATTGGACGCAAGGATTTGATAAGAGTGCGGCAGGGAGAAATATAACAAACATAAGCAAACAAAGGAGTGTAGCGACCACTTTTATATACAGGTGATACTCCAGACCCCCCCCGGCCTATGGTAGACTGGTGAGCGTGGCAGCTCACCGAGCGCGAGTGGAATGAGGGTCACGAACCCTGGTACTGCCTCCCAAGCCGCGATGACCTCAAGCCATCCAGCCAGCACACTGACTTATGACCCAGACCTCCATTAAGGATCACAATGTCAGTTAGTATCTTATTTTTCATATCACCTTATATAGATGTAAATACGTGAGATTTGGATTTTTCATACATGCTCGCCATTCCCCGCGTGAACGAAGTAGCGTCAAGAACAGATGGCAGAGCCTTAGAAGGGAAAAATTCCTCATTTGGCCCCATTCTCTGTTCCTTCTTTTGGAAAAGTAAAACAGGAGGGGAGGATTTCCAGCAGCCCCCCCGCTCCCTCCTCTTTTAGTCGCCTTCTACGACACGCAGTGAATACGTGGGAAGTATTCTTTCTCCTTCATCACCAGGGATAAGATAATATATTAATCAAGATACAGAGTCGAATCCCATAATAAACATCTCCTGCCAACCATTAACGATGTTAGATTCCATCATGGCTCCTACAGACGCGATCCCTTATCTAGCAGCGATGTTGTAAATGATCGCTTATCAACCAGTAAAGGTGTAAATTGATTCCAAAACTCATATCTCTACAGTAAAAAATCTCTTATCAGGCGGTTCGGTGCGCTTTACGGCCCGTAATGTGTGTGTGGGCGCCGACCACAACCCTGTCTTAAGACAACTATAGAATCTATATACGGAGTTCGTGAGGTCAGGGATCGCATTACCTCAGACCCTTATGACTTCCTTGGTGGTGGGAACCAGATCACCACAACTCCCTTTGACTCGGTGTGGTAGATGGTAAGTATTACCAATACCCCCTTTGACTCGGTGTGGTAGATGGGACATCACCAAAACCCCCTCGCTGACTCGTGCGACACTTGAATAAGTTACCGTCAGGCGTAGTGAATGCTAAGACTGTAAATACCTTCAAAAAAGTCGTTTAGACAAATACTTTATAAATTCAGGTATAATCTGAGAGAAAAGAAAAAAAAAAACGCCAGAAATAACCTGTATAAACGATCGCGGTAACGCGGACAGTAGAAGGCTATTGTGCAGCAGCGGGGAGTCGGTGATAGCTTAAAAAAATTGCTGAGCGGAATTGCATTTTCTTGTCAAGTTAAACTTTTTCATCTTTCCTTTAACTGACAACGCAGTCGTGGGCCAATCAGACCTCCTGTTGTCTGTCTTTCTCATGTAAACTCACTGGACACATCATCACACCCTCCTTTGACTCGTGTGGTAGAAGGAAAATGTTACCACGACCCCCTCTCTGACTCGTGTGGTAGATAAAGGGGGAGGGGGGGAGGTTACGTTGATAAAATAAAAGGAGTAAACAAACTTTAACGTTCCATAGCAGCAATTTATCATCTCTCGTGAATGCGGACAGCGACAGCTTCGTTGATTTGTAGGGAAGATACGACCAGTGAGGAGTATAAAAGAAAATAATCGACCAAGTTCGAATTCTCAACTTTAAATGCTTCCCTCCCAGGTATTTTATATATATGGGAGAGGGGGTGGGGGGGGGCTGGAAATCCTCCTCTACTGTTTTACTTTTCCAAAACAAAAAGGAACAGAGAAGGAGCCAAGTGAGGATATTCCCTCTAAGGCTCAACCTCCTGTTCTGAACGCTACCTCGCTAACGTAGGAAATGGCGAATATATATATATATATATATATATATATATATATACCACGGAAAACTCTCTTTTGTTCTGTTATCTTTAAGCTGTTAATGCAAATGCACGAGAGATTAATAAAGGCGAACCAGGGAATTACTGAACTGGGTTGCCATCGCCCTATGGAAGCCTCTGGAATCCGACCCCGTTAGACGACGTCACGGGACGCAGTTCCTCCCAAGGTTAGGAGGCTGGAGCGAATTAAATTATACTTTTAAACGAGCAATTTGTCAATTATAAACAATGTTTTGGCTTCAGACAGGATGTAAACATACGGGACCAGCTGCTCGAAATGTTTTCCACAATGGCATAAATCTTTTGACAGTGAGGCAGGTGTGCCTGCACTCATAACATGAGATAGCCATAGTGCATTTGGTAGAGTCTTGTTATAGAAGACAGGAATCCATGTTAAAACGAACGGGAGTGGATAGGGATTTCTTGCATGTGAGAACCAGGTCAAATATAATCTTCACTACAAACTCGTAGTCATTCCACTTCATCTTCACTACAGTCTTATCTTCACTACAGCCTCGTCACCACTTGCCATGGACCTGAAACTCATGGGTCAAGTCAAAGCCCATCTTCACTGCTTAACTCCGCAGTTTCATCTCCACTACACCCATATTCCCAATTAGAGTTCTCATCTTCACTACTTCCATAGTTTCCCTTTACGCTCATCTTCACTACACCCTCACCTTCACCGCATCTTTACACACACCTCAATACCAGTGTCCTTTCATCTAAACATCACGACTAAGGTCAAAGGATTTTTTCACACACACACACACACACACACATAGTATCTCTTCCTGCGCTGAATATCGAAGAAATAGTGAAGGAGAAGGTGGCGGAAGGGCTATAAGGTATAGGTGTAGATGTAAAAGGAAGAGAAACCTGAGAAACAAGTAAATTCTCAAAGGAAATAGCAGCTGTGCTTGTACCAGAGATAGCCAAAGTCATCACAGTGTCTGTA
>JAYMFT010282231.1:0-10475 GCA_038088735.1 Panulirus argus | reverse complement strand
TCTCTCTCTCTCTCTCTCTCTCTCTCTCTCTCTCTCTCTCTCTCTCTCTCTCTCTCTCTCTCTCTCTTTCTCTCTCTAAGCACCTGAAAGGCATCTATCACTGATAAGCAGTTTTATTGATTAAAGGACATAAATGGGATATACTGAGTTATGTAGCCTTGTTATGGCTCACCGTTATAGAAGGTTCTGCAAGACTTGCAGTGACGGAGTTAAGATATGGGTACCTATACCTGTCCACAAGGGAGATAGTTTAGAAAGGGAAACGTTTGGTTCAACACAGGATGTGAAGAAGCGAAGGATGTCAGAGATATATTCTGGGAGATAAATAGATAATAAAATAGTCCACCCAGCATTTGAGAGGCACAAGGTATAAAAGAAAGAGTACAGCAAGACAAGCCTGGACGAGCAGATAGAATTTGAGAAGAATATTTTTAGGACACGGTTAGAGAAAACCAAGAGCTTTCCATAAATTCTTTAGGACCACAGTCTCGTTTAAGGGACAGTTAATCGGCTTAAGGGACGCTGAACAAAATAGATGTAGACGGCGATGTAAAGATATACAAAGAACATTCAGACAAATTCAGAAATATTTTCTCTGTGGAAGACAGTATAGCTCCAATATCAGCAAGACTCGATGGAGAAGAGGGCCTGCAAGAACTGAAATTATTAGGAAAGATTCGGGCAGACTGTTAAAAGAAAGACCTTGATCGATATAAGGATCCTGGCGAAATCTCTCCATGTGTGCAGAAGCAGTGTGCAGATACGCTTGACTGTCCCCTTGAAATAAAGTTCTGTATGTCACTGGAGGAGGGTGAGGTGCCACTGCTTGGAAAAGGATATATGTCGCGCCTACCTTTCTGCTAGATGTTCTGTAGGAATTGCGCTAAACTACACTTCAGTCTCTCCGAAGAATGTGGTTGTCTGAAGAAAATTGAAAAGATAGTAAGAGAGCAATTAGATGATTACTTGCAAAGGGGAATAATCTTAAGAGAGAAACAAGATGGATTCAGAGAAAGGCGATCATGCGTAACATATCAGACGTTTATAAGAGAGTAAACTTCATTTGAGAGAAAGCAAGAGGAATGGGGTGATTATGCCGCAAAAATTTTGGCACTGTACCACAACCACAAAGGATAGTGGAAAGGAACGTTGGACATGATATGAAATATATAATAAAGAAAGAACAGTTTATTGAACTTAGGTAATGTGTGTGTTTGTTCGTTTGTTTGTTTGTTTGTGTGTGTGTGTGTGTGTGTGTGTGTGTGTAATTATCTTATGTGTTTTGCGGGGAGAGAGCTTTACTTTCGTGATGTTCCGTCTCTTAAACCTTTTATATATGTAAAATGTCTTTGCTCCTATGTGCATATGCACATATACACACCCCAGCTTAAGTCAGGTGCCTCTTTCTCGGCCAGCCCCGAGGGAAACATAAACATCTTGGTTGAGTTCGGGTCGACTGCCACGCCGAAGATTCGAACCCATGTGTGTTCGAACCCGGGATGACCCATGGATCAGCAACGCTAACCACTAAGCCATGGAAGCTGCTAAGTAACAGAAAGCTGAAATAACACTAAAAAATTTCATAAACAAATATGATGACTTGTAAATGTAAAAGTGGTTTGCTTACTCTGTGGTCCAGGATGAGACGCGCTGATCTAGGTGATGTGGTCCATGTTTCGTTTTGCTGGTCCAGATAGCGTTTTCTAGGGTGGTTTTTCCACATTCAGTTCCCGTGGTCCAGTTGCTACTGTTTTTGAGTTCCTGTGGTGTGGGATGAGTGGTGCCGGAGCAGGCACTGTGGCCCAGGATGGGTCATGTTGGCCCATGTACCGTGGCCTAAGACTGGTTATGTTGGTTCAGAATGAGTTGTGACGGTCCAGGTGCTGCGGTCCACAATGTAATGGGTTGGTTCAGGTACCGTCGTGCAGGATGGGCTATGCTGGTCCAAGGACTGTAGTTCAGGGTGGGCTTTGGTGGTGCAGGTACCGTGGTCCGGGGTGGGTTGTTCTGGTCGTGGTTCAGTGCTCGAGGGTGGGTCGAGTTGGTTGAGATATTGTGGTTCTGACGGCGTTTTGCTGGTCTCGGTTTTCTGGTCCAGGACCTGTGGTCCAGGAAAAGTTCTGCTGGTCCAGATATCTGTCCCCTAGGGAGAGTTGTACTGGTCCAGTGACTCTGGCTCAGGATGGGACGTGTTGATCCCGGGACTGGGGTCCGGTGCGAGTGCAAGGGGAGGACAGATAACAAGAGACCTAATGGTCTATGAACAGATTATCTGCAGTCATAATCATATTTCTGGCAGAAGCAAAATCGTGAAACCGATAGAGTCTCCCTCGCTTCTCCTTACATCTTTGCCAGCATCAGAATATATGCTGCCATGGAAATTTTGTAAGAAAGTGCGACTGGGAACATTTCCCTTCTTTAGATAAAACTTATTTCATTGGGGACACAGAGAGAGGAGAAGATGCCTTATGTTACGAGCAGTAACTTATAAAAGAAACAAAAAATTATTCATGAAGTCGCAGTTCTTACTTATATCACTGAAGCATTTGTCCATGCTTGATTAGGTGATAAATTCTTGTGTTCAGCAACTCTACAGGCGAAAACATTTTTGCCCATGTTATTATTACATCTCCCTCCTTTTAACTTCAGACTAATTTCCGGTCACTGAATCCCTGTCAAAAGTGAAGGAATTCTCGTGTTACATTTTCGAGATCATTATGTATTGTGATAATTTCTCTTGGATCTCCTTGGTATTTGCGATTTTTCAAGCTTTTTTAAGAGAAAAAATTCCAAGTATGTGAAAATTTCTCTATATGGATTATTTCTGTGTGACGGAATCAATTTTCTTGCTCGTGTTTGAATTTCTTCCTGGTTTTCTTCATCTATGATCGTCTCGTGGCCAGAACTCAACATGGTATTTCAAGTAACGTCTGATCTGGGCATTAGAAAGAATGAGCATCGTACCATTTGTTTGTTAGATTATATCTTTAACTATGAATCCCAGCCTCCTTTGCCTGAGTTGATCATGTCTACGCACTGGAAAGTTCAAGGTAGGTTTTGCTGGTTAAGGTTCATTGGTCCAGAGGAAGTTGTTCTGATCAAGATGATATACGGTGAGTTGAGATGGTCCAGGCAATTTGGTTAGGTTAGGTATGATTGTCCAGGGACTGTGGTTTTTGTTGGTCCTGGTACTGTAGCTCACGATGGTTTGCGTTGATCTAGGTCTGAGGTCAAGAATGGGTTGTCCTGGTCCAGGTAATTTTGTTTAGTATGGGTCTGGTGTTTCAGGGACTGTGGTCCAGGACGTGCTGAAGTGTATAAGGTTATTTGTGGCTGGTCAAGGTACCCTGGGCAAAAGTGGGCTGTACCAGTCCAAGTATTGTGGTCCAGGGCGGGTTTAGCTGGTCCAGAGAGTGTTGTCTTCTGTTCGCTGTGTAGGTCTACTGCTTTGCTCCATGGTGGTTTACGCTTGTCTAAGTACTGTACTGGTCTAGAAACGTCGTGATGGTTCTGAGCACTATTGTTTGCCACTTCGCTCAAGTGAACGTAAAATACAAGCTTCACGTTACCCGAGACTGAGCTATGGGATTGACCCACACAGACACAGAAGCAAGAGAACGAAGCAGAAAAAAGACATAACTTCTTCAGCGTCAACTGTAAGCAAATGAAAGTGATTCAGTTCTGGTGGCATCAAGAAGACCCAACGGGAACCACTGGGTAAGTCAGGGAAATTACGATCTGGATAATATCAGGTCATTACCTTCTTATTATGTATCTAAACCAACAACCATTAGCGATGTCGCAGATCATAAACATTCATCACTTAATACCCTAAATCATTTGCCTTCGAACCTGCCGTTTTGCAGTAATCTTTAGTTGCCATCTTATAGCACCGTCGTATGAGAGTTGCCATCTCACAGCAACATTGTAAGAAAGTCGTTATCTTACTGTAACGTGGTATGAAAGTTGTAATCTTACGGCAACGTTGCATAAAGGCTTTCATATCAGAATAACGTCAAATGGAAGTGGCCATCTTACGATAACGTTGAAGGAAGGTCACCATCAGAGCTGCACGTCGAAGAAAGTTGTCATTTCCACTCAGTGCAGTTTGTTAGTTGCCATGACATGTACACGTCTCTATTGGACGACATCTTGCTTGTGGTTTATTGTCAATTACAGTTCCACTTGCATGTAGGTAACAGTTGACTGCACGCCAAACAGACAGACAGACAGACAGACAGACAGACAGAAACTAGACCTCAGTCTCACTGCCTGGCACTCTGCTGACAATGACTTATTGACTTCAGTTCCATTACAGGTACACTAGGGCTGCCTTCCTCTCAGGTGCGTCTGACAGTTCTGTCTGTATTGAGTACTTGACCAGACTCCGCATATTGATTACTTGGTCCCGGTACTCACCCAGCTCTAGGCATGAACAGGATATACCCGACCTCTCACCCAACGTTAGGCATGAGTAAAATAGACCCATTCACTAATTCAGCTGTAGCCATGAGCATGATAGACTCAACACTCATGCAACTGTAGGCATGAGCAAGACAGATCCCCAGCACCCACTCAGCTGTAGGCATAAAAAAGGTGGCAGCGTTAACCAGAATATACACCCTAAGGCTTGTGTTTGAGAGTGAAGCCTGAAATATTGGTAAAGCATCATGCGTTAGTGACCTCACCTCATTTTCAGATACGGATAAGGACCTCAAAGACTTCCTTTTGTACCAAAAACGAGCCCTGTTTTAGGCCAGAGTCTCCTTCGTGTGGGGACCAAGGCCTCTATAACAGGCCAGAGTCTCCCTTATGTCGGGATCATGGGCCCTGCAGCAAGCCAGAGCCTTCCTTGTGTGGGGACCATGGCCTCTAAAACAGGCAAGAATCTCCCATATGCGGGGACCACTGGCCCTACAGCAGGCCAGAAACGCCATTGTGAGGGGACCACGAGACTCTACAGCAGGCCAGAGACTCCCTTATGCGTTGCGTGATAATGTGTGCAAGTGTTGTGGGGTGTGTGGGTGAAATGGGGTAAGGGGCCTTGGTGGCGCATTTGGGCGTTGTAGGATATGTCGCTGTAGAGTAGTGTGTGGGTTGTTTAGGATGTGTGGTTGTGGTGAAGTATGCAAGTGTTCTAGGGTGTGTGGCTGAGGTGGAGTGTGCGGTAATGGTGAGGTATGTGGATGTTTTTGGGTATGCGACTATGGTGGAGCATTTGAATGGTATGGAGTGCGTTGTTGTGGTGGATGAGAAAGTATTGTGGAGTATTTGCTTGTGATGTGGTGTGCAAGAGCACCACACAGTCTGCCGGGGGTATGAGAACAGGGCACTATAAACATGTACCCATCAAACACACTTCAATAAAACCTACACCATACGTCTGCAATATATAAGCATCTGCCGTTTCTCGACTGTATCTTCATCTGTCAAATCCCATCCTCTTCCCTTCCTAACAATCCATCTTAAAAAAGAAAAGGTTCTTGTGGCCGGGAATGAGGGTTTACTAAGCGATGAGCGATGCGGAGAACTCTACAGTTGTTGTAAACTATATATTTTGTTTAGTGGAATGACATAGGGCTAATGTGAAGTTAGTCTGGAACCAGGAAAACAAGTGGATGGTTAAAGTTGAACTAATTACAGGAACTGTTGATGGCAGTGGAAGTTGTACGCGAGTCAAACTCGTACCTGGTATGCCGGCCACTCAGCAAGTTTTCCAAGTGACTTTCTCTAGAGGAAGTGTTTGAGGCACCACTGAAGTGGCTCGGTAATGTTTCTGCCTATATGTGAAGTTGGAGACGCTCAAGTTAACATGGGAACCAAGATGTCTCATTCTCCGTGGAAGATCCAGATAGTGTTGTCTCTATAGAACTTTTAAACCACATTTACCAAGTCAGAGTGAATCTAAGTGTACCCAAATAACAGCCAATCACATGACAATGTTTGGAGTACATAATTTGTATCAAATTAGGAAGCAGCAGCATTTTCTGCCCTCCTGGCAAAATCTCCCTTTGGCATCTCACATCTACTTATCCACCAATGAAACCAATTACTTACAATCTTCAACCTCAACAGTTGGCCAAAACCAGTACTTTTGAACATATAGAGAAACTATCTATTTATCTATTTATCTATCTATATCTTCTGACACCCGTTCCCTTTGGGAATTCCTTCACGGGGATAGCCACAGCAAAGGAGTCTCCATAACCAGTGAACTCCAAGGCCGCTATTTCGCCTTTAGTGCCTCACCCTAACAGGCCACTGGCAGAGTGCAAGTCTATCGCAGCGTTTTCAGAGGCTCCTACCCAGAGTTCCTATCAGCTACTTAAACTTAATGTGCCTACCTAATATTCCTGCCGAATATTCCAACCTACTACTTCTACCTAGTGCTTCCAGCTAACACCTACCTACTGCTTCTACCTAATGTTCCGACCTACTACTTCTATCCATTGCAAGATCTTATTTCTCCAAAATGAACGGTTAAAGCAAAGCGCTCATCGCAGTAGAATCTACTGTTGCAAAGAATGAGTTGTGTTAAGTGTTGTCAAGTGTTATGTGTGACAAAGAGAGATTGTATTTAGTTTGTGGACAGAATGCCAGCAGTTCACGTGTAGGTGAGGCAGATAGAATAGACAGTTAACTGGGTCAAAGATTTGCAACTTGACAACCACTGAAATACTAACCATCCCAATACTCAGGCGGGTAATACCGGTGATATACCTTCCTGGTCGGTGGCTGCCTACCAACTACTACCAGCCTAAAAAAAAACTCATATTGAAAATAACATAACCCAGTGTATCTATACTGACGGGTCTCTCAACTCTATCACTGGGAGGGCAGGTAGCGCTGTCATTGTGATCCAGCCCAAAGGATAATAGGTTCGAAAGAGATGTTAGAATACACAGTTGGGCATCTACCTTACAAACTGAACTGTCTGCTATACTTATCGCCATAGACAGTTTAATCATTTCTGATTCTTTATTTTCGCCACTTGCCCTTAACACCCTGAGATTTTGATGTAATATGATGGTTTCTGAACCTTGAGGCAAATATTGAAACATTACTGGCCACGGGATTCAATGGATTCCTCTCATATAGACCTCCATAAGCATGACAGAGTTGATGGTTAGGCCAAACTTACTCTTGGTAAAGAAGCTTTTGAAAACAACTTTGGGTTGTCAATTAGAAGCCTAAAAACTAATAAAAAAGGAACTTACAGACCCTTTTGAAGCCGGTGGACGAGTTCAGATAAGTATAATTAGAAACATTTTCCATCACAGTAATATGGATAAAGTAAAACGTATGTGGAGAAAGTAATGAGATCGGCAGATTACAAGATATTGTAACTGCAAGATGAAGGTTAGGCTATAGGTATTACTGGCGCTTTGGCCTATCTGGAGATGTTAAACATATCATATGAATTGTAAAGTTTGTGGTCAAAGATCTGGACATAAAGAAGAACACTGCGTCTTATAATGTGAAAAATAGAGCCTTTAATGGACAGGTCTAAACAAACTCTGCAAGAAATGTCACAACTCCTCATTGTTAATAACAAGATACCTGAAATTGTATGACTGTATCCAGTTTTTGCATCTGCTGGGTAAACCTTATCATATGAAATAATGTATGTGATGTAGGTACTTTTAATAAACAAATTTTGTAGCATACTATGTGATATTAACCCACTGGGGGTCTGACAAAGTCCTTTTCCTGACCCCTGTAGTCCTTTTGCGCTACTGCTCACAGGATCAAGATGGGGATACACAGTGAACTAGCCGGGGATATCGGCATAAATCAAATCATTTCCCACTTGGCCTGTGTTCTGTGCTCTGTGTTCTGCAGGGTCAGTGTCTCCCTCTAGCCACCACAAAACGCCAGCCGCTGACAAACATCCTTTGCCGCACCCTCCGCCCAGTCCCACTACCCGTCCACGTGACTGGTAGGGGCCCACCAGGCATCCCAATCAACCAAGACGTAAGTCATTAAGTTCTCCAGCTCGCCAGCCGCTGCATCCAGCCGGCAACTGCTCGCGACCGACAGCCCACCACAGAACTCCCTCCCACACGTCACGCTTCTCGCGGGAAGGTCGACGGATACTGACGTCACTCTAACGTGGCTGACGGAGACGGGAGTCAGTGTCCTGCTCCTCTGATTCATTGACCGAGAAGGAGGGAGACGTCTCCCCGCCTCGGCCGTACAGATATCCCAGATGGCCGTTTTTCTGTGGGTAATTCTTTCTAGAGTAACCAGAGTCACAGCAAGAAGGGGCATTGCTGACGATTCTCCATTTCTACAACTGGAAAACATTCTTTATTCTGCTTTCTTGCTCAGACTTCTGAGATTGTTGAAAGATGGTTATTCTATTTTCTTTCTATGATTATCTTGCTGTTGTGAAAAAGTTGCGCTTCAAGGGTTGCAGCTGTTGTGAATGACTGATCCCTTTTAAGTTATACAAGATCTTCATTTGGAGATAGTGAGTTTCTAATTTGTCTGGCTATTTTCTTTTTTCCGATAATTTTGTTGACTGTAGATGTCATGTATGCAAATTTGTATGATAAATGACATGATCAAGGCTTTACACTGAGCGTGATGTCTACGTAACTGATCTTATGCATAAATTGATGGATGTTATTTGATTCCATTATGTACCTGCTAGTGATCTGATAGTTATTAGTTCACTTATTTATAACATATCTGTCACTGTTCAATAAGAAGGACATTCGATTCAATTCAAAGAAATAATTAGCCGAGGTGAATCCACACAATTTAAGTCTGCTTTATTATTTTGTAGGTCATATTATATGACGGAAACCTGTCGATGGAAGACATAGATATTGGGTATGACTGTTGCTGTCACCAGAGATATACTCTCGGATTCCAATTCACAAGCGCTACGACGTCACCACTAACTATCACATTCAGCTATCCCTCGACTCAACCTCACGAACCTCCCCTACAACTGGATCCTCATGAACCAAGTTTAAACGTAACCATTTATACACAAGAAGGCAATATTGCAGGACCACAGTTCCTAAAATATCATGATTAGGAGAAACACACTTGCTTTTTGGTTGGTTCATTGTAATCGAATTGTAATATGCATATTCTAAGACGCCAGCATCAAAACGGGTATGAGAAAAGGCGAAGGATATTGTGTAAATTAGTCTAGTAACTAAAGAGAGACAGGGGAATAGACATCACCAGAGTAGTCTGTGGTCAAATCCAACTTGTTCATAGAAGGCAATGACCCAGTTTTCTTGAAAAAAAAAACTACAACCCTTACCCCGACTGGTAAAGTGTTGTGATGCCCCAGTATATCAGCTGATGAATCTTACTGAGGTTCAAAGAGACTAGACAGACGATGGATCTCATAAGACAAAGCAGTCGCGAGGCTGATCCTTTTTAAATATTGTCCCTTGTTTACCATATGGCTTACAATCTTAATTGAATGTTGGTGACAAACCACTCAACAGGGACACAAATATACCCACATTACTAGCCTCTTATAAGTGAGACGGGCATAAGGACCAGCAAAGGATTTTTCTCTTGCCTAACTTGATGAGTCATCAGTTTAAAGATAAGATCTGAGCAAGGCTGGGACCATATATCTAGTAATGTTAAGAACAGCGTTCATACTACGAGGAAGGATATAGGCCACTGAAGGAATAGGAGACAGAAAGAGAGATAAGGATTTTCTGTTTCAAGTGTGAAAGGAGAGGACATTTTTATCTTGTTTCTTTTGTTGAAGGCTCCAGTCACGGACAAAAGACCACATCAAGGCCGCACCTAACTGAAATATAGAGAGAACTGAGAAAGGGGGAAAAACAGACAGGGAAAGAATTAAAAATTTTTTGAGAAAGTGAAAATCTATCTCTTGAAATGAACCAGGTCATAGTTACTGGGAAAGACATGAGGAGGTAGAGAGTTCCAAAGCTTCGACATGTGGGAAAGAAGCAGTTATCAAAACGGCACACCTTTGAGTTGCTGATGGCCACACAATAATCATGTGACACAGCAGCTTGCTGAGTATTCCGTGGTCTAACTAGTGGTGGGGGCAAACAAGCAACCAGCTTTCGGGAGCAATAGCCAAAGTGATACCTATAGAATAGGGAAAGTGAACCAACATTACGGAGTAGGGCAAGGGAGTCAAGTTTGGAAGTTAGCCTAGAACAGTTTATAAGTCTGATCGCTTTCGACTCAACTTTGTCAAGTAAGGACACAGAGCTAGAATCACCCCAGATGTGGGAGCAGTGATCCATACAAGGACGAATCAGTCCCTTGTATAAACGGAGCAACTGTTCAGAAGAGAAAAAGTTACGAATCTAAACTGGACACCCAGTTTCATAGAGGCTGACTGAGCTATTCCCATAATGTGGGGTTTCCAAGAAAAACTGGATATTACAGTAATACCAAGTATGTTCATTGAGTTAAGAGGTGGAATTACAAAACCGTCAAAGGAGATACGAGAGTTGTGA
>JAYMFT010282220.1:0-10475 GCA_038088735.1 Panulirus argus | reverse complement strand
TAAATATATTGAATATATATATATATATATATATATATATATATATATATATACTAACAATGATAATGATTAAAACAATAATAATAAGTATCACATGCGGCAGCTGACTTGGCGAGCAGCGCGTGCTGCCACGGCTTCGCTGTGCCAACATTATGCTATTCCTGGCCTACCCCGAAAACCAGAGGGCACAAGTGTGGCTTTGCTGTTTGCGTCCATATCCTCCCTAGATCAAAATTTTTGATACACTTGAATTCACTTCACTTCCTTTTTATTTAATACAAGTCCTATGTAATCTATTCGATAGAAATATGTAGTCTAAAATTTTCGTCCTGAACCATGTGTTATAGCGATGAAACCTGCTTTTAGTAAGTTAGCTTCAGCTATGAATTTCACCCCATCTAAATTCCTTCAGAAACCTAATTCTAATTTTCTGTAAATGAAAACAAAATCACCGTTCACGGTCTAGATCTAGATGCACATTGTGCTCTCTTACGATACAGGCTCAAGAGGTCTACCTTCCGTTTTTCAAGTGAAACACTGTTTACCGCCATTTATACTTTTAACAACGTCTTCCATACATCCACCTTTGTCCATGATGTATTCTAGACACCCTTGTGCCATCATGAGTAACACGGGTGGGTAGTTTCTGACACTTTTGTGAATGGGTTTCGACACGTTCCTGGTTCCTCTTTGGTTGTTCTATAACACTTTCATTGCAATCCTTTGACTCATTCTTGTTAGTCTTTCACCCCTGCTTAGCAAGTCTTTGACACGCGTCTTCGGTAGTCTTAGAAACGTCCGTGGGTCGTGTTTGACACATCCTTTTGTACTCCATGACACGTCACCGGGTGGTCTTTGACATGTCCCTGGGTTGTCTTTCACATCTTTTTCTGTGGTCTTTGTATATATATATATATATATATATATATATATATATATATATATATATATATATATAAATTTGGTAGCACCCGTAACAGCCGAAGAATGGCCTCTATTCGCTCATCCATCCGTTCTCTAGTTGTCCCGTGTAATGCGCCCCTATCCACAACCAGGCCCCACAGATCATTCCATGGTCTCCCGTGGCTGCTTCACATGCCCTGGTTCAGTCCAGTATATTTATTAGAAAACTAAAATCATGGTGTTTCTGTGTTTCTTTATACCTATGTTTAACTAAGTATGAATTTGTATTATTAGAAACGTCATCTTTCCAGTTTTGCTAGGCTCTATATACTTTTAATTGTTTATATATCTCTTATCCTGCCTTATACATCACTCTTCTGCCTATCTCAGTGACCTTTAAACGTCACTGGCCATTAAATCCAACACATAATGATAGTAACAAAGGTTTTAAATATCATCTGTTTAGTGATACTGAACTGACAAGAACTCTTTGATCTTACAGCAACAACTCTTCTAATCCCGGACGTTGGCCAACAGGAGAATTGTACGTCGCTCTGAAGTGCACGTTTTAGAAACTGAAACCATGTCGGTCCTACAGACGACCGATCCTGTAGATTACAGGGGCGACACAGGTCAAAACGAGACGATCCGTGAAAAAATGTCCATCGAGAAAGCTGCTGAGAGCGATAGTTCTGAAGGAAATATGAATTATGGCATATCTCTGGAAGATATGGCTTATTGTACGTCGGTTGAGGATATGTCCGTGGATACACCTGTCAAATGTCTCGGGGAAAGTACCTCGGTCAGTAGTGGGGATAACTGCAGTACGATTGAAAGCAAGAATGCCTGCGAGTCTCTCGAAGACTTAGCCTACGGTACATCAATTGAAGACATTGCTGGTTACACATCGGACAACAGTGAGGGATATAGCACTAATGCAGAAAGGTCTTATGGAGGCAAGTATCTCCAAGCGACACCAGAGAAGTTGTCTTTATCTGGCAGCATAGAATTGACCACACCGCCCGCTAGTCCGTCCTGTGAGACACTGAGAGTTTCTTCGTCAGTGGAAGTAGAGTCACCTGTACTACCCAGCAACCTGCGGGCAGAAACCACACCTAATGACTTGACACGAGAGGATACGCTTGATCATTTGCAACATGAGGACTCATCTGTCTCTCTCTCATCAGATGTAGAGTCTCATACTCATCCCAGCAAATTACGGGAGGAAGTTGCATCTGATGGAACGACACAGGAAGATAAACCTGGTCGCCCGCAACAAGATGTACCATCAATAACTGCCTCATCTGAGGTAGAGTCTCATATACATTCCACTAAACTAGGGGCTAAAACCACACCTGTTGTAACGATACAGGAAGAAACACAAGGTCAAGTTCAGCAGAAGACATCGCGCATACCCGTTGAACCTGAGACTGAATCTACCGTCGTGCAACGTAAGACAGCAACAATACCAAAGGAAAGGCCGCCAAGTTCTCAGGACCCAGCCAAAGTCGAGGATGGAAATACAACAGCGCCGGTCGCTAAGGACGATCCCAACTCAAAAGACGAGGACAAGGTGCGTCTTAAGAAGGAGCTTGGCCTGTTCGGCGGGATCAGTTTCATCGTTGGCTGCATTATCGGGTCCGGCATCTTCGTGTCACCCAAGGGTGTGCTGGTATACAGCGGGAGTATTAGTATGTCTCTGGCCGTGTGGCTCTCCTCCGGCCTCATGACCCTGGTGGGCGCCATATGCTACGCCGAGCTTGGTAAGTAACATGGTAAACTTTAATATATGTACAAGTCATTACCTGCCATGTGTGGCACCTCATGCTGATGTAAACTCTCCAGCTGTTAATTGCTAGTGATGTCTAACAGAAGGCAATATCCTTTGTGAAGTTGATGCCAAACGCTAATTTATATATTGGCTAATGATTACCAAGAAATTATTCCGAAATACGATTGAATCTAATTCCTCTGTTTGTAGGTAACTTCTTATCTACGGATGGGCAAACAATGAGACTGAATAATAAACTGACAACGGTGACACTAATGTTGATAATAGTAATGGAGATTCCCTGAGATTTAAACAAGATTCTCTGCCCAAAGAAAACGTAGAGTTGGCTAGGTCTACATTGGCATGCGGTACTCATCGTCTTGAAAGTACCTTTGAGAGGTGTCTGGGCATTTCCACAAGCGACATGAATCTAACAATGCAAGAGACTAGAAATACATGCAAACACTTCATGTCCTAAGCATGTGTCTAGACGGAAACGAATAACAGCGACGCTTACTGAGTTCTCGCGATATCTTCAGGAAGGGCTATCGTGAGACACCCTCCAACCTACGTAGCATTAGTTGGTAGCGTAAAGCCAGTTCCTGGGTTTGGTTTAGACAAGCTGTGAACTTGTGTAAGGATAATAAAGAAGCCATTATTCAAAATGGTTAAAGATAGGAAGGGAAACTTTGCGAAATTAGTGAAGGAAATCACTACGACAAGAAATCGATACAAAAAGTTTTTAGAGGCATCACCAAAATTATTAGTAAATGTCAGACTACTGCTTAGTTATGGGGGAACACTAGACTGCCACGGTCAGTAATATCGCATTCTCTTAATGACACTGCAGAGGGATACGAGGGTCACAGTGCCAAGCAGTGTTGGGGCACAAAGACGAGGTTAAGTTTAGTTGTAACAAAATACCTTTAATTTGCATTGAGAAGAGTGTATAGAAGGGTGCTCCCTTTCATACAGGTTTACTGGGTCCCATCCAGAACATTTTGAAGCTGAGAACTTCTTAGCAGTGCACTTTTCACAAATACCTAAGTTCGAGAGCACTGGATGGTGAGGTTAAGGCCACAACAACTTACCACTTAATTGTAGTCGATAACACAAAAAGTTTCTCCCATAAATCGACAAGTATATCACTAAAGGCAACTCGAGGGTGCATCTTCTCATTTGAGTTTTTGAGAAAAGAATACAATCACAGACTACTGAATACGCGAAGCATAGTCCATTTACTGTCATCATGCTTCATGAAATTCCAACACTGAGAAGAATCACGGAATTCATCACTTGCTGCACTTATTGTCATTAGCTTATGAGATAGAATTTAACTTAGCTGTGAGCTCTTTAGCTGGAGCACGGTAATAACACTGTACCTAGGTGTCTGGCCATATTCATTCCCTCTATCCATCTCATCTTTGTTCCTCACGGAACATCATCTACGTCATGGTATAACATGAAGATCATATGCGCAATATGCGTTTTATGCTGCTTCTCACTGGTACTTAGGCATGCGCGTAGCGTTAATGGGAAACTTGTATTTCTGTAACAATCTGTACAACAGAACCGCGGACGCACAATCTCACTGCATTCACTAATCCTTGTTTCCTAGGTACTGGTGCTGACCTCGCGAGGGACGTGGCTACACACCAAATAGTTCACTGACTGTGGTTCTTTTCCATCAGTCTAAAAATGAACTCAGA
Source organism: Panulirus argus (assembly GCA_038088735.1). NCBI lineage: Eukaryota > Metazoa > Arthropoda > Malacostraca > Decapoda > Palinuridae > Panulirus > Panulirus argus. The sequence continues at coordinate 6,092 of JAYMFT010282220.1, read as the reverse complement.
AAATGATTCATCTTTTTAACATATAAACTTGCTCGCTCTACATGGCCATCATATAGATGTTTTTTGTTTCATACTCGTACACACAGATACATGGTTTTATCTTTCTAACACCACAAAGACGTTGCAGATTGCAATCAGTGATCTCTGAATCTTAAATGTCGTATATTACCATTTATTTCTATCATTCTTGTTACTGTTTACATCGGCTCAATATCGTTTCACTTCTTTTCATTATGTAAAAGAGTACATTTCCTTAATGTTTATGGCTATGCATGTATGCTAATGGTGTTCGTCTTGGCTGGTGTTAAACGAGTGTTTCTGACGATTTTTTTTTCTTTTCTGCAGGAACAATGTTCCCCCAGAGTGGTGGGGTGTACACTTACCTCCATGAGTCCTGTGGCTCCGTGCCTGCTTTTATCTACCTCTGGATGGCCCTCTTTATCCTGCAGCCAGCCAACAAGGTTGTCGACTCCTTAACTTTCGCCAACTACTTCCTGCAGCCGTTTTTTCCGGACTGTGAGGCACCACCAGACGGAGCAGTCCGACTCCTCGCTGCCTCCGCTATATGTAAGTATGTCTGTTGCCTTAAAGAAAGGAAGATAAAGAAGATAAAAGATCTTTTCTTAAGTAAATGACAAATAATCATTCGTAAGAACAGCAACGTCATATGTGTGTACCGTGTTACGCTAGGATAGATTCGCTACCAAAGAACCTTACGGCAGCCAGTGCATCATATAATCTCATCCATCCCTGGGCAGGTGTACTGGCGTGGATCAACTGTACGGGTGTCAAGCGGGCAGCCACGGTGATGGAGGTGCTGTCAGTGGCCAAAGTGGGGGCGCTCATCTCCATCATCTCGGTGGGCATGTATCACCTGGCCACCGGCAACACCCAGAACTACAACAACGTTATGGAAGGAACCAACTGGGGTGCTACCTACATCGCCTCCGCCTTCTACCAGAGCCTCTTTACTTTTGATGGATGGTAATTGATATTTGTCATTACTGACGCCAGCTTCTATATTCTGTACGCCGCTGTCTTAGTAAAGGCGTTCATACATACATAGCGAAAGTAACTGCAGAATAAGAAAGAAATGATACAAGAAGAAGGTGAAGGCATTCGCACATTATTGCCACATTCTTAAAACTCTTCACGTCAACAAACGTTTGATAATTATGATGAAATATACAGCGACCACCACCAGACTAAAGCAATGCTATTATGGCGTAAAGATTCACCACTACACACCGGGTCGGTCATGGGTGTGCAATTGAAATTTATATCTATGTTTCTTTCGCTGTTTAAAATGATACAACACCAACACTGACGCTGGGATATGTGTATTCTTTCTTCCTTAGGAAACCATTTTTTTCTTTTTTTACACAATCTGCTCTCTTAATGTAAACAAGTAGCGCGCGCTTTGATTATGTGATAGCCAAACAGATGCTTAGAATTTTTCATGAAATATGTATTTATGTATGTGTGTGTGTGTGTGTGTGTTAAAATAATAGTCACGTTTGTTTGTTGATGAAGAATGCTTTGATATTTTGAAAGGTGACGCAGTGCCTATCGTCTTTCAGTGGATAGCTAACTGCTGATAAGCCTCTAAGTCCTGTTGAACTAGTATTGTGTGTTAAAGATTCTTTTCCGTTCTTGCAGGGATCATCTGAACATGGTCACGGAAGAGCTTAAGGATCCATACAAGTAAGTTGACTCCAAATCTTCGAATAGCCGTTTATATTTCCAAAGTTAAAACATTTACTAAAGCAATGAAATTTTATGTCTTTCAACTTTGCTGACTGTTGGAACGCTAGAGTTTCACCTGCCTGCTGAAGGGTATTGTAAAATCAGTGCTCACCACTGCCGGCTGGAGATACTGAAAGTCACCTTCTCTCTCTCTCTCTCTCTCTCTCTCTCTCTCTCTCTTTCTCTGTTTAAACCATCCAATATAAAGTGACAGGAAATGGAGCTGTGGCTGAAGCTGCTCAAAGGAACGATCGAGGTAACCGAGACGCTGAATATATCTTGTCTTTTATATTACTCTTGAAGATAATGTAATGCTTGGTAGGATTTGCTTGAAATGCCCGTCTGGGGGCACAGCCTGCTGGTAGTGGTGGGTATTAATCTTGCAACAGGAAAACTCACTCAGCGTCGTTCCTATTGCTTTTCTTTTCTATGGTGTAGATAAGGGTTATGTAAGCTGCAGTATATGTTAAAATATTTCAAATCTTCCCTCTCTTACGCCATGTTCTACAATATTAACAGCCACTTGTTCCTTTATTCCCTCCATAGACACACCCTCATAAAAAAAAAAGAGATATTAGTGTCTGAAGAAGACAATCAACCATCGTGTTACTGAGGTGTTGTTTTGTTGCCCAGGACGCTGCCACGCGCCATCATCCTCTCCATCAGCGGCGTCACCGTCATCTACCTGTTCGCTAACGTGGCCTATTTCGCCGTCCTGACGCCCTCTGAGATCCTCTCCTCCAGCGCCATCGCCGTGGTGAGTGACACTCTTGTACTCAAGTGTATCCCCGACTGGGGGCCATTGTACCCTACTGTACTGGTGAGAGTTACAGCACAGTTTCTATCTCTTAGTAAAGAAAAGAATCGCTTCGTACTTCATAAATCTCGACAATGCTTCACTGTGTTGCCCAAACCATGTTAACATTTTTCTCAGTATATAACCTATAAGGTATTTCATTCACTGACGCCAAGTCCCTGGACCATACGTGTGTATATTCCTGAATCTCAAGTATCATACATATGAGTAAAGAATTATGTAAAACTCATTAAACATGACCTTTGAGAGCGAGTCTCGTTCATTTTCGTTTATTAGTTTGGTGCGTTTTAGGAACCTTATGATCAATATTTTTTTTTCTTACATCTTAACTTAAAATCGAAGAAAGACTATATATATGTCGGTAACTTGAGGTGCCTCCCTATCTCCGCTTTTGTAAATCAGTGTCACAAGTACGAGCTTTCACTCATTCAGCACTTGTTCCTATCGTAGCAATTTGCTGAATATCTAACTGATCTTCCAGGCCAGGCCATCACGCCGTCGTGCTCAAGGGTCGTACTATCTTGCTCAAAAGTCGTGACATTGTTCTCAAGAGTTTTAATGTCGTGCTCAAAGAGTGTAGCACCGTCGTGCTCAAGCGGTGTACCAAAGCGCTCAAGGGGCGTACCGCCGTGCTCATAGGGTGTACTGTCGTGCTTAAGCGGTGCATCGAAGTGCTCAGGGGGTGTACCGTCGTGCCCAAGGATTTAACCGACGGCGTGTAGGTCTTATCATCGGTTGGAATATTCGGTTGTCCCGTTGTCATTGTTTGGACCATCTTGAGACCACTCCAAAGTTCCACGTGATACTCCAAAAACCAGATGTTGGGGTCATACTACAAGTTTCCGCCCTAACACTAGATGCTCAGGCAAATCGTAAACTCCTAACCATCCAGAGATTTAAGGTTTGAAAATTATCCTTTGGGATAACAATACAGGACGTCTTTTTTTTTTTTTATCTTAAGAAGTGTACGTAGGTTAACGCACATTTAGAAAGGTAGGTTGACACACATAAACCTCCAAATTAATATCTGATATATTGCTGCAGTATGGGCCTAGAAATCGCCCATCCTATATTAACTTCCTAAAACGGGGACAGAGGAAAAAGCCGAGAATATTTTTCCTCCTTAAAGGTGTAGTCATCTGTTCCTGGCGATACCTCGTTGAAGTCGGAAAAAGTCGAGCAGGTATAAAGAAAAAAAGAAAAGTTATGTAAAAGAATACTGCTAATACCAATAAGTTTCTTGAAAGCATATGCGGGCGAGAGAGAGAGAGAGAGAGAGAGTGTGTGTGTGTGTGTGTGTGTGTGTGTGTGTGTGTATGTGTGAATGTTTCTGTACATGACTCTCCTGTGATGTCTATTTCGATCTCGTGCCCTTCAGTTGGAAAGTGAAGACCATCTCGATTACTATTAAACACCATGAAGTGACAAAAAATTTGTTTTGCCCAACAGACCTACGGTAACCGTGTGTTCGGGGTGATGGCCTGGATCATCCCGGTGTTTGTGGCCTGCTCCACCATCGGCTCCGTCAACGGCGCCATCTTCACTCACTCCCGCATGGTGTTCGTAGGGGCGAGACGTGGCCATCTCCCCAAGTTCCTCACCATCGTCAACGTGGACAAGTACACTCCCGTTCCTGCTATTCTGTTCATGGTCAGTACAGCTTCTGTGGTCTTCAGGTCCGCTGTATATTCATTATGTTAGTCTTTCGCTCGATTGATACCATTAATAGATGATGAAAGTGTTCATTATTTATCAGAATTCTTAGAAGAAACACGCACTTTCAATGTAACAGTAATTTGTAGACACTCTTTGTCCACTGCAAGTTCTTTTCTCATCCAATTTCAAAAATTTTCTCTTGTGCTTTATTTAACACTTTAGACCATACTGACCATCCCTGCCACCTTACGAAGCGTCTTTCGTATCTTCTCGTCCAGCTCTGCCACGTCTGGACAACTTTTCTTGCCTTCCACTCTATCTTTTCCTCTTTTTGGGTCGTTTTCCTTTCTTTCCAGACCGTCTTTGTGCCTTCAAGACTATTATTGCTATCATTAAGGCCGTCTTTTGCTAACTTCCAGATAATCTCTTTTACTTTCTGTATTGCAATTCATCTCCCTTTTAGAGTATCTTGTTATTTTCCACACCATCTTTGCTGCCTTCCAGGCTAACTTCGTTGCTTTCCAAACCATCTCCCACTCCTTATGCATGATCATCTCCGTTAGACTTGCCGCCACTGTAAGTACGGTCATCATTTGTCATCTTCCAGACTTCCATCACGCTGCTCATGTTCGTGACCTCAGAGATCCGTGGGCTCATCAACTACATCTCCTTCGCCAACAGCCTTACCACTCTCGCCGTCACCACCGGCCTCCTCTGGATGCGCTACAAGAAGCCAGAATTTCACAGACCAATTAAGGCAAGTTTTTACTTTTCATTATCTATCATCCAGATTATCAACTGAAAAGTCTAATTTGGTAAATAACTTTTTTTTTTTCAAAAATGTATTATTGGGATAGCAACCTCTCCCATCTCATCACAGGCATATCATGAAGTTTTTAAAAACTAGAGATTTTGTATCCTGAAGCTGATGCCATTGCCTCTCAATCGTGATATAATGTTAAATGAAATGATTTTTAAAAGCAAGACCAGTAAAGGTATAGGCAAAACGAAAAGGGTTTCGGGTCCTTTCAAACCTTAAGCCATACATGCAACATCCAATGACTAAATAACCTTCCAGGTGTGGCTGGTGTTTCCAGTGATTTTCTGGTTTTGCTGTGTGTTCCTGGTGGTGTTCCCTGTGGTGCAGCAGCCTGTGGAGATAGCTATGGCCGTCGGTGTTATAATCACAGGACTTATCGTCTACTACTTCGCCATACACAGACAGCGTTCCCAGAAATTCCTCAATTTCATGGGTAAGTAGGTGGAGGGAAGCTACACTTCCAAAATGCTGTAACATTGATGGTAAACTTTAGATTTGTAAAGGTGAATCAGGACTCATATCTTGAGTGCCATTGCCATTATATGTCTTCCTGAGACGTCATCTGTGAAAGCATGAGCAGACGGACAGTACTCCGCCACTGTGGAAGAGGATTTCCTCAAAGCAAAAACAAGCCCCTGTAGTTTCTTCCACTTGCACAGTTCTTTACAGTGAACTCGGTTCAACTTCAGTTTTACATGTTATTACTCATTTGTGCTGTGCGGGAAGGGAGTTCTGCACTCGTGAGGCCAAGTCTCTAGAATTCCTTCTACAGTCACACAGCTTTCTAAATGTATGTATGCTGTCCACATTCATTTCCTTATTCCTCAATCTGTTCATTTCATCCACTAATCTTATACTGTAAAAATTCTTCTTTGCATCTTTTCTATTAGATTTATAAATTATATATCATGGCCTCTGGTGTTCAATCCTTTCATCTTGCGAAGAACTATTCTCTGCCTGCATCATCAAGCTGGTTCAGAAACTTAGAGGTTGTGATCAGGTCACCCCTCACTCTTCTATCTTCTGTGCTAGAATGTGGTTGACTAACTTGAA
>JAYMFT010282209.1:0-10475 GCA_038088735.1 Panulirus argus | reverse complement strand
AGAAACAGAGAAAAAAAAAAATAAATATATATATATATATATATATATATATATATATATATATATATATATATCCTAGACTGAGCCAGGTACCCATCTTATCGACCTACCACTAAGGGGTGGATACACAGCTGGGTTGACCGAAAACCGAGTGTCACAACCAGGATTGGAACCCATGCGCTCGACCCTGGGCGGCTTGTGAATGCGTCACGGTCAGGAACGCTAACCGTTACACCACGGAGGTCTATTAATGACATGAACTGCTTTACTTTAATCATAAACGCTGATTATATCATTAAAGAAATAAAAAAAAAATGGTCAAACATGAACGCTTTCGTCGAAAACTGCTGAGAATCTTGTATTAAGTGGTGGTCTTCTAAATGGTTAACAATGATGGTTTCCATACGTTTCCCAACGGCAGACGTTAAACTAATAAGACGGTATTTTTAGGCAGTGAGTTACTGCCTTTTTTGAAGATGGATGTTACATCAGCAAACGTCCATACCTCTGGAACTTTCCTCGTAGCAAGAGACTTATTGAAGAGAGGTGTCAAGGGCAAATTAACTCACTCGATCTTCGCCTTTTTTTTACCGTCTTTGGATAAGACTCATCTGGGTCTGCTGTTTTACTTATTCTCGTTCCATTTAGCGTTGTTAATATATCTTCAACTCTGAAGTCAATATGTCGCAAAACGTTTTCCTCTTTCGGCAATGGAACTGTACTCGGAACATGAGTTGTATCTTCACTTGGAAATATAGATGCGAAAAATTCGTTTATAATCTTTCCCATGAGTTCGCTGTCTTTAACCGTAACTATTTTCCGTTATTATTGGACAATTTGCCTGGGTAATGACTTTCTTGCTTCTAACATATCTATAAAACTTCTTAGGGTTTCCTTTGCTATTTTCAGCAATATACGCTTGCTTCATAATGACATTAATTTTGAGGTACAAGTCTCTTAGATCTTTTCTGCAGATTTACATACTTTGCTCAAGAATGTTGGATATCGATTTCTTTGAGTTTCTTATGTGGTGCTTTCTTAGAGAACAGACATTTCTCCATGCCGTCGTTCTACCATTTTGGATTTGCATTGGAAAAAGACGTCTACTGCGCGTTGGCACACCTTTCCCCCGCTGCTTTGAAGGCTTTATTGAAGCTCTCCCAATCTCCGCCCATATCTTTCTCATTAACGGAATCGTCCCAAGTGTGCCTGTCCAGAACAGTTCAAAGATCTTTAAAATTTGCATGTCTATAATCTGGTATTTGTTCGCGGCTCTCCTGGTGACCAGCATTACAGGCAATGTTCAAAGTTAACGCAAAGCAATGTACCTGTGATCGCCTGCACAAAACTTTTCTTCGACTATAACACTGTTAACCAGATCCTCATTTGTAGATAAAACTAAATCTTTTATATTAACTTCGCGGGATGGTTTCTCAACTAACCTTTTTTTTTTTTGATGTTGAAGGCTCCAGTCTCGGACAAAAATCCACATTAAGGCCAGGCCCGAATCGAAATATGGAGAGAATTAAGAAACGGGGAAAAAAAAAAAGGGAAAGTATTTATGAATTTTTGAGAAAGTGAAAGACCTCTCTTTTGAAATGAGCCAGCTCATATTGCCAGATTTAGGTAAAACAACAAGCCCAGAGCCACTGGAGCAGGTTCTTCTCACTTACATAATGGTATGTTAAAGTCTCCTCCTATGATGGAGTCGTTTTCACGGCTAATTTCTACAGTCTGATCGTCAAATAAAGTCTTTCGTCTACCTCTGGTGCCTGTGTTGTAGCCTATAAAGTAATCACACAGATATTTTCTTACGAAATCTGCCCTTGGTTTACACAAAAATGAAGTCAATTTCAACGACAGCAACATTTTTCAGCAAAGGATCGAGAAGGGCTTTAACAAGGAGCAAGACCCAACCGCCTACTGCATTATTTCCCGCATCACTGTTAAATACAGCGTACCCAGCCAGGGATGCCAAGCAATCTCTATTTTCGAATATCTAACCAAAACTCTGAAAAAACAAGTATTATATTATGATTTTGTTCAAATACAATTGTCTCTAAGCCTGAAAATTTGTTACGGATACTCCTTGCGATGACATAAAATATCCTGATATTTGACTGAAATTTTTTTTCATTGGTATGTGTGCAGCAGTTGCACAGTGGGGAACCCATGTACGTGAACACAGTCCGTTACCTCGATTTGACCTTTCCTGTCCTGTTCGGTACTTGTGAAAAGGAGAGGACGGCACAACACTACAGCTGTACGTTACAGTTCAGCACTATAGCTGCACATCTTGGTAGTGCACTATAGATGTACGACTCGATACAGCACAATAACTGTAGCTGTACATGTTAAAATCTTCTAATTACTTAGGTAACCGTAGACAAAATAAAGAAGATTACCAAGTACTCCAACTCTGTGATTAACACGCTAGATCTAGAGACTGTCTTAAGCTTTCTACAAAACAGTGATATCCAACACTATTTCAAACTACATAAAGTGAAGCGTAAGGAAACATCTTTCTGCACTACGTGTACTTATAAAACATAATTCATACGCTACGTAAGTTTATAATACTTTGTAATACCCAGCAGTACACTCTATGATCCCAAAGAAAACAATACTTCTCAGTCTTACGAATACAACTCGATTTCATGATTAAGTGAGCTCGATTCTTACCCTCCCATAGCCGGGTAGCGTGGACGGGCCGGCGGCGTTCCCAGGGATGGACACTTGACAACGTCCTCAACTGTTCAAGAAGCCGATTTAACTTTCGTCTGTCCGAACGTTAGTTACACTGTTCAAGAGTTACCATCAGTTACCAAACACTGTTTGTACACTGTGGAACGGGACGAGAGTCTGTTATCTAGGTAAAGATACGTCATGTACAGTGAAATCACAAAGATATGGGTTTACACGACCGTTATACTCAAAGAGGTTTCGTTTGTTAGACTAATATACGTGCATACAACGCTGTCGACGAAGTGATGCTCTCGCGAAATTATTACATAACGCAGCAAGATACACTTAACAGGGGTCAACGGGCAAGACACACTTTACCAGGACTAAAAAAAAATCCTATGTTTATGCTCTCTAGATTGTTCAGCATTCTGAAATTTTCTCTTAAATCTCCTGGAAATCTCCGCCTATTTAGAGAATAAATCAAAGTCTATGAGTATTTCATCATATGGGTTACTTCAGAGTGACAGAATCAGTTTTGTTGCTCTTTGAATTCAATCTCCTTCGTATCACCTCTGACCAAGTTTGGTGACCACAACTGAACATCGTATTCTAGATGAAGTGTGACCAAGGCATTACAAAGAGCGAGTATTGCATCCTTGGTTTTGTAGTTTATATTTCTAACCAAAAAACCTATCATCCTGATGACTTTATTGTATGCACTACCCATTGTTTGTCGTATTGTCATTATTCATAATCGCCCTTAAGGTCTATTTCTCCTTTTACATCTGATAATGTTTTACTGAACAATTTATATTCCTTGTCAACATCTGTTTGTGTCAAAATGCATCATCTGGCACGGAAATCCATTACTTCACGTCTTCGATCACTCCATCACTTTGTCTGAATCACTGAATCTTCAGGCACTCTTCCTCTAACTGAGCTATATTTCCTAATGGTGTGTTATCAGCAAATTTTTAACTTGTATTGGTAAGTCGTGGTTCTAGGTCGTTGATGTAGATGATGAGAGGCTTGGAGGCTAAGAATGAATCTTGTGGTACCCTGCTTGTCACGTTCAGCCACTCGGAAGCTCCTTCATTTAATACCATCTGTTTTCCTGTTTGTGAGCCAATCCGCCATCGAAGGGTAGATTCCATTTTGTATGGTCTGTGTCTTCAGCTTTTATTTCACTTAGTAATATTTCATGCGGTACGTGCTATTAGAATCGCTGTACATGATCTTTCATCTCGAACCACATCTTGATCATCGGGTATCACTTTATCGTCTGCTGAAAAGTTAACGATTTTTCCTCTGGCCATTGCTTCTTGAAGAGTTTCTAGCACCAAAGTGAAGTTGAAAGGACGTTAATACAAAGTTATTTTCTATTTCCTCTTTTAAAATGTGGCTGATGCCACCTGCAGGCTTACTGCCTTCACTTTTCTGGGACTGTTATCGTCAGGGATTTAATTTCTCCCAAGATGTCTATGTAAGTCATAATATTCAGCATTACGTACGTCTAATCTTTAAGTTACGGTATCTAGATGTTGAGGGATCTTACACACACACGGGGATCTTAACTCTGGTCCTACACACACACACACACACACACACACAAGGGAAGTCTTACGGTCCTATAAGAACAGACGGACAGACACACTAACACAGACCACCTGCTACGTTTCCCCTCAGCAGCTCTGGTGTACCATCACCATCTTCATCATGGGAAGAGAGACGAGTTGTACCATGTTAACCCTTTGAGCACGACGGTAAGGCTACTGAGCACGACGGTAGGACCACTGAGAACGACGCTAGGACCATTGAGCACGACGGTAGGACCACTGAGCATGATGTTATAACCACTGAGAAAGACGGTGCGACTGTTGAGCACGACAGTACGACCTTGGAGAAAAAAACGGCACCGCTCTTTTGAATGATGGCGTGACATATGCTAGGACTACTGGTGGATGGGTTAAAGGCAGGCCATCATACCCGACGGTTTTAGCGTCGTGCTAAAGGGTCGTGCCCTTGTGCTCAAGGGTTGAAAACAAAAAACAATGAGGCTGCTTGTGTTAGCACAGGCCACAAAGGTTTTCCCAGGATCAAGCCAAATCAAACCGGAGCTCTGCAGGTTTTACCCTACACATCAACCTGCCCAACAAGTCATCAATAACAAACTTTGCGCCATAATGATGCTGGGACGAGCTAATGAGGGCCACTCATCCAGCATACTGGCGGCAACCACAGTCAACAGGCCACTTAGAGAGCATAGTGGTAGCCACCATAGTCAACGGGCCACTTATCGAGCACATTCATGGAGAATTCACATAACTGAAGGGCTATTTGGTCTACACAAAACACCCATTGAATCATACCGTCAGTCTCTGTTAAATTTTCTCGTTCATTAACAGCAGCACTGACAGAAATACTTTAGTAACAATGCGATGCAAGAACTGGACGAACCTTAATTACTTGACAGAAAATAAAGTGTATCTTTGTCTCGTATGCTAATAATCCCCGTCTGATCCCTTCGGCAAGCAGTGAGCCTTCTTGCACGACTAAACAACAGCAAAGAAATTTCAAACGTCTTCTGCAGAGATTTTGATCCATTTTCACTACATTATCTCCTGCTGCTGAAAGGACATCTCTGCAACCCTAATTCACTGAAAAGTTTATAACAATTCATTCAAATGTGAATTGGTTGGGTTACATAGTGCAACAGACGAGATGACGGCACATTAAGATCTACGTACAAGCAGACTTCATTGCACCATGCTGGATCAAAACCATGAATCATTATCAGTTTTCAGTTTACCATCTAATCCACAAACTGATAACAAAAACGGCAATATTTCAAATACTTGATAATGTTAGGCTTTAAGAGCTCACCCGTTTCAGCACGACGGCACAACCCTTGAGCACGAAGGCACGACTCTTAATGCACGATGGAATGATTCTTGAGATTGACGATACGACCTGTGGCCTGACTAGTTTACACGAGGGTTGATCCGTTGTGCTTCCCCCCCCCCCTTCCCCAAACCCCAACACACACATCTAGTACGTCACAACTTTAGCGGGTGTTCTGGTTGGGTTGTTGGAGTGGTACAGCTGGGAGAGGGACAAGGAAACACGTTAAACAACAACAAAAACAATGCATTATTGATTAAGGTACATAAGGTGAAGTAGCCCAGGCGCCATAAGCAGGTTGTGACGTATGAGATGGTCTTAACACTGGAGCCTCGATGCTGGTGATGGAGGGCGTTAGAGATGGGAGACCACAATGAAACCCGCCAGGAAGATGAAACGTCAGGAGTCACTTGGGACTTCTACTGATGTGGAGGCACCCAAAGGGTGGCTTGGGTCTGGTGTCGTCAGGCCAAGACTTCAGGTACTGGAATGGTACACTTGTCTAGAGCGAGTCAACTGCCTTCCTGCGGTGATACCCGGGTATATAAGAGGCAGGAAGGTCAGGTCTTCGAAGCTGAACTGCCATTCAACAGATACATCAAGAATTCAGAATTATATAAACAACGAATTCAATAAATAACCTACCGAAGGTTCCCCCCCTCTCGCCCCCAATCACCTGTGTAGACTGTGACTGTTGCAGGTCCCAGCCAGCAAGCAACCCTTCTAGTCACCTGATGCCTGACTGCGACAAGACGGGGCTCATTACCGACGTCTATTTTCGTTAACCTCGTCGCAGTATATTTTCTGGTCGTCTGGGTCGCAAGGGATTGTCTCATTTGGTTCGTAAGGATATATAAAAGAGAGAGAGAGAGAGAGAGAGAGAGAGAGAGAGAGAGAGAGAAGCATAGATTACTTTTTATTCCTAATGTTTCCGCGACGGTATTAAAAAGCATAATACTTAGGAGATGAGTTAATTTGCAAGTGGAAGAACATTAATCACGGCCTTTTAAGGGGCATCAAACCCCCCACATTCATAAATCTCCCATCAAAGGCAAGAGGAGACAAGGAACGGGAAGAAATACGGAGAAATTGATGCACCGGAGAATAGAATGGAAATATCAGTGGGGTTTCAGCGGTGGCCACAGTGGTGGAGCTCTGACTGAGGACGGAGGTGTCCGGCTTTATAAGACTTGATATACTTTACCAAAGCGTGGGTGACGCTGCAAGTACGGAAAGGCAGTGCGCTCGATCATCAGCGATGAACCGTCGCGCGATGAAAGTGGATCTGACGATGCCGGCTGGCCACGGCTCCAGTTCCTGCACGTGTAAGACTCAGGGACTCGATCACTGAGCGGTCCGACATGCAAGAGATCCAGTTACCAGACAAACAGTTTAGATAGCAAGGTACAATTGCTGGGTAAACCATGCAGAGCAAGGTACAGCTACTGGGTAAACCAGTAAGCTGGCCGGCCATTCTGTTGTACGAGTGAGAGGAACACGTGCCCCAGCAGGTGGAGACGGATGCCCTTCTGACGGTGGTGCAGATCAAGTGTCCACAAGAACCCGACAGGAAACTAAGACAAAATTGCTGAGGTTTCCATAGCAGTATTATAAAGAGGTGAACTTCCCTGAACGTTATTATCTCAAGGAGCAGCCAGTTTTGATTTCATGTTACCGGAAAGCCTAGGATGTTCTTGAGAACAACCGCTTTGCTCTATGGCAGGAGCAGAAACACAAAGAGGAGAGAACTTCATTAAAATATAGACAGCGAAGAGAAGGTAACAGAGACGATAATGCTGACGATCATCACATTAGTGGGTTGGACCTGCTGCCTCAAGTGGTGGGGCCAGCGAGGAGGCCAGCAATACTCCCCAACCAGGTGACCCTGCACTGGGTAAGAGAGGTGGCGGAGTGAGGGAAGGTAAGACACTGGGAGGTTTTCAGACCCCTAGTATACGTTTCACAATAATTAGGTGTCACAAGCGTCAAAGGTCTGGGCACGAGCGACCAACTACACACAGACGGATACATAGAGGTTTTGCTCCAAGCTAAACCCGAAGGGACATTGTATGGAAAAGGTGAGCAGTGGGAGGCGGTCCAGGCTGCATTCATTATGTTTGGGAAATTATTAGGTTTGAGATCAGAGCTCCATATAGGCCACGAACGAATCATCAGAGAACGATTATTATACGATACATCAGTTCATCCCTGTTCCAAAGCTTCGAAACTCGGACCGGGTCGAACCCCCGATGTCCACTAGACTTCCCACCCCTCTAGACAAGGGAGATACAGGCGAAAGTTCCCCACACCTCCTTCCAGTGGACTGCCTCCCACCAAAATAAACAAAAAAAAAATCTTACTCATCTAGACTGCCTGATGAAAGGTCTGGATTATGTCATAGTAAAGTCCACCGAGAAGCGAACACAGTTCCTTACGAGTTACACTCCAGAGATAGTCCAATGTGGAGCCACTGGCATACAGAACAGGTCAGGACCTACAGCCAGCACGACGGAAGACCACCTCTCTAAAGGAAAGAGCACCTGTTTCGGATCCCTTTAAAAACACGGTCAAACTCACACGAAGAAAACGCTCTCCTTAAACAAAGGAATCAGGAACGGAAGAAAGAAGTTAATCCCCTAAAGATATGCGACCAAATATCATCCTATAAGAACGTGAGGTAAGCATCAGGTATCGCCACTCAAAGTCAAGAATAAAACACAGTTCTCAACAGTTACATCCACACTGAAGTTAGGTAAAGCCAACTCCTGATACGTAGCGTCCGGCAGCCTGGTCCTTAGATCAAACGTAAACCAGCAGAACGCACTCACCAGCAACAAAACTCATCAGCCGCCTCTGGCAGTGCTGTAACTTTTGGCCGCAGGTCCAGATTGGTTTGGACCAAACTTAAAAGGTATGGCAGGAAAGTCTTGGGGACATTGATATGGACGACGACCGAATGAGCAGCTTTAAGGCGGAACTCGCACACAACCTGAGCCGCTGGTCGAAGTGGTGGCTTCACGGAGGTGACAAACAACCTGCCACTTGTAAAGATCGTACACTGGAAGGTGAAGTAAAATTCAGTGTAGCAAAATATTTGTTGTAAGGATTAACTAAAGTTTTCGCAAACAATATTCTTTTGTTTTTATCACAGTCTTCTGATCGATTAATGTAACCTTGCAAGTGAACATTTCTATAATCTGTATCTTTTATTGTTATAATCTTTCTGTCATATAACTGTAAATAACTGTTCTGATTGTTATTGTATGAACTGTTAGTGTGTCCCCGTATCTCTTTAGTTTGATTGTAATTATTCATATATATGTTGCATAGCATATTCATATATATATCATATATGCATATACTAGATCATGCGAGCCATCTTGACCTCTTACAATAGTATATCATTCATGTAAATGATTGCAATCAATTATTGTTACATATTGCATAAATTTAGTGCTATCTAGTTCCCGTAATATTTTTGTTTAATTGTAACTTTGTAGTCTGTTATCTTGTCTGATTATAACTACATGATCTGTTTTCTTGCTTCTGTAAATTTCTTGTTTTGTGTGTATAATTGCATTCATGTTGCTGGAAAGTTCTTGTGTTGAGAGTAAGAGCGTGATGAGCGGCGCTGAGTCAGCTGATGAAGGCTTAAGTTTTCATCATACATCCCAATGGAGAAGCCATTACACACACAACACAGCAAGCAGAGTTGATGCTGCAATCAAATATTTATTGTCACACTTACTTATTTCTTCAATTCCAGTGGTTTCGAGATATCAAATTATTTCTACCTGGGAGTGAAGATGTGTATGTGTGTATAACATCGCACGTGCATGACTGTATATGTGTGTAATATTATGTGTTTGACTACGTCCGTGTGTAACACCGTCTATGCGCGTGTGTAACACTGTATGTGTCTACGTACGTTTGTAACACTATATGTATGACGATGTGCACATGACAATAATAACAGTATCTTACCGGATGCGTCTGACGAATATCGAAAGGATTAACACAGTTCGTGCTGTTGGGTCAAGTTGCTCAGCGAAAATGTGAGACAAGTCTACTAACAATTTTGGCTGCCCTACTTCATAGTTCCTTCCATCAAAATATATCAATATAACATTTACTATGACACACGACAGGAAATGTCGCAATCAATCGATATGTTACAGAAACAAAAACATGGCTTCCAGAGTAAGGCCAGACCAATGAGCATTTCTCAAAATACCTCGTTCGTGGTGTCATATTGCTTAACCCGAAAAGTGGTAAAACACTTTCACACCCAGTGTACGTGTGTAACTAGGTGGAGGACTTTGTGCGTCTGTAACACTGTACGTGTATAACTGCGTAGATGTATAACATTTAATGTGGATATGAGTGTATAACATTATGATTACTTGTAGGTACGTAAGACTGTATGCGTATGACTACTTGTTGGTTTGTAACACTGTATGCGTATGACTCCATGCAGGTTTTTAACACTATGCGTATGACTACGTGCTAGTTTGTAACACTAAATGAATATGAACCCGTGTAATACTGTATAAAGTGTATCACTGTAGATATGTGAACATCTGATTTTTGTAATACTTATTTGTACTTTACATAAAGGGAGTTCTTTACTCACACAGCATTTTATGCTTCTGTATGCTTTCTGCGTTCACAGTTTCATCACTTTTTTTCTTCCTTTCGTCTACTACTCTTTCAAAAGTACTTCATGTTGCTATTATTCAGAAAAAGCATTTCGCTTAATTTCATGTTCCGGCCTTTAGTTGCTTCAGCCCGGCTCTTTTGAAAGAACTGTTTTTTATTTTTTTCTATGTTAGCTGAGACGGCACGGGCAGCTAAGGCCATAATCAAGGCCTTCCCATTAACGCTATATA
>JAYMFT010282198.1:0-10475 GCA_038088735.1 Panulirus argus | reverse complement strand
TATATATATATATATATATATATATATATATATATATATGTGTGTGTGTGTGTGTGTGTGTGTGTGTGTGTGTGTACTACGTGTGATCTAAGTACATCATCAAAGTATACGGAGTATAACATTAGTAACCTCTAACGGTATGACCAGATTCATATCGACACTTTATCACAACAATTTATTAAGTCATTCACCAATTTACGGTGTAGTACACTACGTGCTACCCGTGCCATCATGACAAAATCTCGTCGTAGGTACTCGTAGTTAGGTAGGTAGGTAGTTAAACTTGTGTAGGTGTAGCGTGTGTGTGCACGAGTGCAGCTTTCCTCTTATGAGTAACTGATAATCAGGTCAACGTGCTTTTAGAGATTTTAAATATCCATAAGAATCAGTACTTGATTTCTGACAGTGAAACTTCAGTATTTGTCTGTTGATATGCTACGCTGAAGGTAGTAGTGTGACACTGTCTTGACACACATGTGTACACTGATCACCAACACTTACCCTGGGCATCCCCCTCACTCTCTCCCTCCCTATCTAATGGAAAGCTTCTCCCTCAGTTATGTAGGCCATTCCCCCACCCCCGACCTTACAAGATTCACCAATCAGTTTTCTTTAACTCGAGCTCGCCATCCTCAGACAGCCTCCACGTATTTCAAACATTCGCTTAAGCTCGGTGGTCCCTTATGGCACGGGCCCCGGTGTTTTGCAGCTTGTGCATCCTTTCCTCCTGGTCCCTTCACACCCTCCCATCGTCGTCATCACCAGTGGCGTCGAGCATCACTGTCCCGAACGAGGGTTACAAGATGGCTCTTGCGTTATTCTTACCAGTGATTCCCCTCACCATGCTGCAGCTCAGCCAGCTAGACGCTAAAAGTGTTGGAAATTTACGAGTCTCACCTTGTAAATATATCATTAACATCTGAATGATTAGTCTGACAGAGAATTACTTATTCTTTTTTTTTCTACACCGATCATAAGCATTGGTGCCCACGTCACAGTCGAAGCTGCTGATAAGATGTCACTCGTTTCTCAAGTGAAGACAGACCAAAGATGCTACAGTTGTCATGCATTTGCATAAGGCCAGTTATGGTGAGCCATGCTGACAGTAGCGCCCCTGCCTACACCCCCCCCCCCACCACCGGCGGCCGTGTGTAGGGTAACCATACCCGCGGGCTGGGGGCCCTGGGGAAGGCAGGGGGAGGGAGCATTCTGCCCCCGACGGCCAAATTTGCCCATACACGGCACTGCTGGCGCTAGGCCAGGCCCCGTGCCAGTCCGAGCCAGTAGCAGTCGCCGGGCATGTCGTGCCAGGGAGGAGAGGCTCTTATGTTAGGGGAAAGGGGGGAACATATGTTAGGGGAGGGGACACCAATGTTAGGGGGAGGGGGCAATTTCGTTAGATGAAGGGTGGAGGAAGCACTACGTGAGACAAAAGGCTTCTTATCTGCGTAGAATTAGGTACATATGTTTGTGGAGGGGGTATTTATGTCTGGGGAAGGAATACTTATGTTTTCGCAGGAGGGTACTTAGGTTAAGGGGTAGTATATGATCCTGGTCGGGTGGCAGTAGCAGCATTATCTCTCTGGGCAAAAACGTCAAGACAAGAAAGACCTTGACGAGGTGCTGGAGGTGGAGCTAACAGCGGGTCCTCTTAGTACCACCAGCCCGGAGGCCCGCCACCCTGCCTGCTACCTCCCCATCCCCTAGACCCTTCCTACCCTCTCTTCCCATTCCCTACACCCTGCATGGTCTCTCCCTGTCCTCTACACCTTGCATGTTATCTTCCTGCCTTCGCCTAATCTCTTCCCGTCTCCTAAAACCTTCTTGCTCTCTCCCCATTCTTCTCTTCACGCCCCATATAACCTACTTACTCCTCCGTCCTTACAACCTCCCTGTCTCCTACACCCTGCCAACTCTCTCCCCGTCCTCTAAACTAACATTTGTCTCCTCGCCCACTTAAATTCCACCTGTTCTCTTCCCGTCCCCTACACCTTGTCTGTTTTCTTTCCGTCCCCTTCATCCCGTCTGCTCTCTTTCCGTCTCTTTAACTCTGCTTGTTCTCTCCCCGCTCCCCATAGCCCGCTTACTCTAACCCCGTCTCTTACACCTTGCTTGTTCTCTCACTGCTCTAAGACCTTGAGTACTCTTTCCCTATTCTCTAAACCCTGCCTGTTCTCTTTCTGTCCATATCCACCCTACTTGTTCTCTTTCTGTCCATATCCACCCTACTTGTTCTCTCTCTGTCGCCTATTCACTGCCTATTCTCTCCCCTTCATGTGCACGTTACTTACTTGCCACATTCCAACGTGCACCTTAACTTCCCAACATCCACCTCGCCCTCCCTCAGCCCCACACTCTGCTTGCTCTATTTCCACCTCCGCACCGTGCTCACTCTCTCCCTCCCCCCTGTACCATGATGGCCTTTCTTACCGCTCCCCTGACAATAGCTTTATCTGAGGGAACCAACAAACTGCTTGATTTTCCGACGTGCTCATGCTCTGCTTTCTCTCCCCCCCCCCATAACCTACTAGCTTAGTCGCCATCATCAACATCCTGCTTGGTTTCTCATACGTCCCTAACCCTATCACCGTCCTAGTTCTCCTCACCTTCCCCCCCCTCTCTCTCTCTCCCACAGTAGCAGCACCCTGCTTGTTCTCGACGGGTCTCCCAGACACCCTGGCTTCACCCCCTGACCTGTTAATTATCTTCCTTCCTGGTACTATCAACCTAACAATCCAGCTCAATAATCTCGATGGAACAGCATCCTGGCAGGTTTCCTGTTACTCTCTGCCCTACGTCTGAGGCGTCGCTGAATCTCGAGAGTGGGTGTGTGTGTGTGCCCCTTGAGGATGCAGGAGAGTTGATGCGCCCTGGCAGACCATCGACCTGTACGTATGGGTGTTGGTCTGTCTCCTCCACTTTCGCCAGCCTCCAATAATAGCTCGGTGCAGCTGGGCTGCCACCACCACGGTGTCCTTCCGCACCTCTCCACCAGGCTTGCCACCTGACTCCCCCCTAGCCTCTGGTGCCATATCCACACCTGCTCGTGGTGTTCTGTTGGCAGCCCTACTGGCATGTTTGTTGACGTCTTGATCAAGACCTTGAGAGGTCCCCTCCATCGCCAAACACGAGGCCTTAAAGACTCGATGCCCTCGATGCGAAACCTAGTAACCTCCATCAGAGACCTGGAACCCTCGATATGAGACCTAATACCCTCCACTAAAGACCCAGAATCCTCGATTCGAGACCTGGAAACCTACACTTACGACTGGTATTCTGAAATCGATACCGAGACCCACTGCCTCGAGGTCTCAACACCTCGACATGAGACCTAGTACTCTCGAATCGAGAATCAGATCTCGTAAGATCTGAAAACATCTATTTATGACCGAGACTTTCCGGTCCGAAACCTGGTATCTTCGAATCGAGGTCTTCTGGACCTGCAAGACTAAGGGGACTCAACCTATGACCCAGAACTCCTCGATTCAAGACCCTGTGACAATCAACACCTAAAACCACCTAAACGTAAGAGTCTTCGAGAACCAAACTTTGGGACAAGCCCGAAGACTGCCAGACCCACCCGATTTGAAAGCCACAAAAACCACAACCATGAGACCTACAAAATTCTGAGGACCTAAAGGCGACATTGTGGAACCCACTGGACGGTCCAAAGAATCTGGTCAACCGTGGTCAGTTCAGGGGCCACTGTGCAAAAGAAAGATTATCCAGTGGTAATTTGCTAGAAGAGCTGTCATTCCCACTCATTTTTGTACCAAGAATCACCGGTGAGAGGACCCGTGGCACCTGCAGGTGCGGCCATGGGTGACTCCCACACAGCTGGGTGCTTACTACCCACACAAAACAGGGCCAGCAGCTACTTTACGTGGATTCACGTGACTAGCACACTTTTCATGTTCCCCTGGATTATACCACACGGAAATATGGCCGTGGAAACAACAGAGAACTTAACAATTCCTACGGTAACGTAGATTGAAAACCATAGGTACTGAGTACCTCTGGTGGTCGAATATCATGACTTTACCGTGGGTGTCCAGGGAAGGTGATGCAGCAAGAGCATCAACATCTTTAGTATGTGAGAGGAACCAAAACTGAGCATCACGTTAGGATCCTTGGTACCAATTTCAAGATTTATGAAAAAACATATGATGTCTTTTAAGAGAAGAGGGACCCCATCCATAATACGGTGAAGCGCCAGCTGTACATATGATGGCCTCTGGCCTTTGACCTGACCCTTGAGTAACAGGTCAACAGGCCAGGCCATCACTTGGTAATCTCCACTGCTGAGAGCTGATTAATCCGGGAGCTTTTTATCTCTACATGTCCTGCTGTACTGAGCCTTGAGCACGGATGTGTGTGATCGAAGAGACTGTCACAGTCTTTCTATAAATCAAACTGTACAGTAAAAATACGATAATATTTCAGAAAAGTCACTAATGCCTTTACGTCACACGCCCACTATCCCACTCCCCCCAACCATCCCCCTTTACTCCTGCATCCCAAGATAGCGGGCAGCTGTCAACCAATCAGCAAAATGCGACATTTACCAATCAGCAACGCGCTCTTTCAGGTCTTGGTCGACGCCGAAGTTGACCAATCAACGCTGCGTTTGCTTCAAGTTATGTTCATTCGTGACATTCGCAGAACTTCAATGGGAATTATATAAATTAAATCCAAAATGAGTATAAACTATGGGAATTTTACAGCAAAATAAAAATACCGAAACGGTTATGATGGATAGGAAAGGAGAACTGTACCTGCTTGTGATATAACCAAGAGGAGTGTCCTGTCATCCACCATACAAAAGACTAAGTAATTAAAGCATGCAATGAAGCTTATATAATGAACCAATTTTGTAACAACCCATGTAATAATTGCCCAACTGTGGTCTGACAAAGATCCTTTGTTCACCTCTGTAATCTTTTGGCGCTACCGCTCACAGGATGAGCATTGGGTGCACGATAAACTTGCCGGGGATACCGGCACAAATCAAATGCAGCACCGTCGCTGGTGAAGTACTGCTGGCCTGGGACGCTGCACGTGGACCTTAGATATTTTTCTGGCCATTAGCTAATCCCATGAGCAACGATGGTACGACCTTCAGGGTCGTGTCAAAGGTCAAGCCATCATAACCATTGGACGCAACATTGTGTAGTCTTGCTCATGGAGTTAATATGCGCAGATTACTGTCGTAAGCCAAGCGCTGGACGCTGACGAGGAGGACTTTCCCCTCGAGACCTTGGTTATCCTGTGTATTGCTGTCCTCAGTCCTAGCCTCACTCCACAGCCCTAGGACGCTCCCTCTGTTGACCCCACACACGCGGGAAATGCACAGTGTACTGGAAAAGAGCCTATTTATTAGTCCCTATTTTTCAGAAAGAATAAGCATACGAAACTACGATCAAAACGAACGAGAACATATTATGAAATGAGAGATTTACAATTTCAAATAATACTGGTACTGTGATGAAAAAAAAAAATGCTAGATTCATCTCACAGACAAAATATGAGCAAGGAAAGCAGAGCTTGTCAAGCCACCCATGAAAACCAAATATGCACACAAAAATTCCTAAACCTGGTACAACAAGTAAACATTACATGAAATCGTATCAAGAAAGACAAAATAAGTGATGGAAAGGTTACTGTACGTTCGAGACAACTCAACGAGAAATACGTCTTTTAAACAATTCGTTAAGTTCTTGTCTAGATTAGGTGGATGAAGAAGAGTGCCAACCCGGGATGACGCACCACTTGACTCCTACAGGGAGGCACACCCTGCACCAATCAGCTGGCACGGGTCCTCAGGGGTCCATACGTCTGGCAACGCGGCGGGACAGCAAGCGGGGCACAACAACGCCCGAGGTCGTCCCATTCAAACGCCAACAGCCACAACCGATCTCAAACAATAACAACCGTATATACTTATAACCCATACATACCATCCTTAGGGAACTTCAGAGTAAGGTAAAGACAAAATAAAAGACCCTAAAACTACCAAAAATGCATAAAATCTCAGGAAAGTCCCTCAAAGCCTTCATTTTAACGCTAGCTTTCGCCATGATGCCGCTGGGGATGTGGTGGTGGTGATGACTGGCGAGGGGAGACGGGTCCTCCCCGTCTCGTGAGAGCAGTGCGCGGCATCCTCAGACATGAGTCCTACATTATCCCGCAGGATCTCCCTGCATAACCGCTCTACAATCCCTCATCTTACAGGACTACAACACACCAGAGAGGCAAACATTGTAGGATGGGCAACAGACAGTTCTCTGAATACAAGAGGCTTCAGGATCACAATACATTCCCTAAACCTTTTGAGTAATAGAAGAAAATCACATAAAAAAAATAAGAAACAATGCCATAATACTCCAACACACTCCCCACACTCTGAAACAACACCTCTAACACCCAGTGTCTTAGGAATACAGTACCAAGAGGCAAAACCCCAGCGGGGTACCATAGCCTTCCCCCTACCCTCTAGTGGAAATTACAAGACATTTTCCGAAAAAAAAATCCTCAAGTGGTGGGGGATAATACCAAGCTTTACCAAGACCCCCTCGTATCACACAGTTACAAAAACTACGAGACCTAAACCCTTTGGTGGTGTAAGATTACAAACCTCTCTTCAAACCCTAGCGCTGAGGGATTACATTTTCGTGTTCTTTTTACAATTCTTACAATCTACGTCTGTGGGATTACAGAAATTCCTTTCTGAACCTAACGTGATGAAGGATTACCACTCTCTCTAAGCCTCAGCAGCAACGGAACTATAACATTCTTTATGGCCCTCCTGTTGAGGGATTTCATAAAACTCCACAAATCCCATATGTTGGCATTACAGCCATCAAGCCCGTACTTGTAGGATTATAATAGTTCCTAAACAGGATTAAAACCCTCCTAAACCATATCGTCATGGGATTCCATCTTCCTTTACATATTCCTAGCGTTTTGGGCAACCCTCCTCTACTTTGCTTGGAGCTGCAGCAGTACAATATACTCCGTAAACCCTAAGTGTTATAAAGTTATAAAATTTTCTCCATACTCGTCATTGTATGGGATTCAAACAAGGGCCGTTAATCGATTTTGCCGTGGGATTACAATCTGTACTGGGATTACAATATACACTTCAAATTCCAAGTACGCATTATGTCTCTCTCCGACATCATAAGAATGTGGATTACAAAACATCAAAAACATGCTGTGAATTACATGGTCCTGTGGATTTAAAACACTTTCTACACCCCTAATGGCGTTAACAAATACTGCAAAGATCTTCAGACCCCTTCAACTGTGGGCCTAAAATACCTTTAAATGTCTCAGGCCTTTAATCAGTATGTCCACAGCCTTGATGCTGAGAGCCTGCAAACCTTTAATATTGTGGGTTAACAAAACTCAAGTGTATGAGCCCTAAAATATGGCAAAATGTAGTCCCTTACTACACACACAACGTCTCCTATTTCCAGGCTGCTTCACTATGGTCACCCGCGTCAAGAATATTTCCACAGAGCACATCTGGAAAGACTTAAAAAGAGACTGTCAAGGCCGCTCTTTCCACCCCCTACGATTTTCTTTTTAGACGCTCTCTCGTGTTTCATTTAATAAGACACATTCAAACCAAAGCTGAGACGGTTGATTCAACGAAACTAAAACTGGCCCATCACCAAAATGGCTTAAACATGTTGGACAGCGATCATTTGTATTGCCCGGACAAGGTAGGGGCACATATGTAACCTTGACCTTACAGTCCAAGGTCACATTGGTCTAATGTAGATTTAAGACACTCTCACTTCTGATATATTTTTTCAAGTATCGTAAAACTGTCTTCACAATTTACGAAGTAATGGCACAGAGTGAATTTTTGCATATAATTGACCTTAACCATACACTCTATCGTCACAGTGCCCTAATCATCAAACGCGACACTCCGTCATCACATGATACTTACACATTCCGAGATTCATAAAGATATCTTAACAAATAAGAAAGTTATGTCCTTGGAGAAGAAGCTAATAGGATGGACACATATTTGACCTTGATCCTAAAGGTAACGGAGACCTTCTTCTCGTATGCGATACTCCATCTCTGGAAGGTTCTTTTATTTTTCAATTTCTCCTGGAATTGGGAATTTATGGTCCAGGTAAGGAATCATTACAGGAGGAATAAGGAAACTGGTGAAGACGGAAAAGTCCAGTAACAAAACAATGTCTCCACTTCGCTTTAAGGTGAGACTTGATAATCCACACATATGCCCTAGGCCACGACTCTCATCTCCTTATCATGCCACATGATGTTTCAGTACAGTCCTCGGTGAAGTCAACGCAGTGCTCAGCAACGACAGAAATGTCAAGTGCACAATACGACCATTTATAACACGGCTGTCAAAAAGATTTATATCGCAGAGGAAATTGGAAAAACAGCACATGAAACTGGTCGGGGGTCGTGATAGCCACTGCCCCTGGTGGGGGTACCAGAGGGCCACTGCCCTGGTTGGGGTTCCAGAGAGCCGCCCTGGTAGGGATTGCAGAAGGCCGCCCTGGTCGGGGGTCGTGAGGGCCGCTGTGGTCGAGTGTCGTGAGGGTTGTCCTGGTCAGGGGTCGAGAGGCTTACCCTGGTCAGGGATTGAGAGTTCAGGTGCTCTTCTGGTCAGGGACCAATGGGGCCGTTGACCTGGTCATGAGTCCTGGTGGTTAACCCCATTGGTCGGGGGTCCAGGGGTGGTCGGCGCTCTGGTCGGGGATTGGGGGGGAGGGGGCTCCCTTGCCTGGGGACTAGGGCAGGGGGGTTGGAAGTCCCAGAGAGTTTGCAGTTTGCAGGGAACAAAATACACTTTTTCCAATGTTCTTAATTTCTTTTTTCCCCCCAACAAATGACCAACAAAGAACATGCAGAGATATTATTTTTCCCCAAAAGGAGATTTATTGGTACTGACAACGCTTCATTTGGTACAACTTCCATCAGGCTATACAACAGGATGTTGTGTCCAGCCATCTATCTCACAGTAGGAGCCCCAAAGAGGGATCCCACAACAGATATAAAATGAACTACGACTTAAGTGTAAACATACCAGGATCACACTGAGCCTTGAACCTCTTCCGCCGGTTAAACAATAAACCTTGTTATTAATCTGGTGTGTTGAGGAGTACTTGTAATGAACACAAAAGCAGACTGAATAAAGTAATTTACGTAACTATTACACGATTTGATTTTTTGTTCTGTGTAATCTTGGTGGTATGGCTCTATAGCGACGGGAAAATGTTTGAAAACGAAAAAAAAAATGTGTGTGATTTTTGACCAACGGCGTTTTCGGTAGTTGTAGTAATATCTTTAAAGATATTACGGAAAACTAACATTTATTCTAATTAATGATATCACAATCTTCAGCAGGCAGACTAGAACGGAAATGTTAATACAGATGTGTAGAGGAAATGACAACAGCTTCTGTAGTTTACCCAAGACCGAATTAATGGAGGACGGGAGGACGGAGACTGCCTTCCTCTTCTGGAACAAACTGGGCCAGTGAATTGTATTTAAGCTAATGAACAAGTCTGGCTAAGAACCTTCATCAAAGGCCAGGCCACCTTGCCAAAGGGTCTTACTGATGTGCTCAAGGATTTCACTATCTTGCTCAAGGATCGTACTGTCATTCTCGAGGATCGCACCATTGTGGTCAATAGAGCTAATATTGGGACATATTCACAGCATGCTACAGGTACCAGGCCTCGGACTGGTAGCTATACAAGACTGTTTCAATGTTTATTTGTTTATTGTACTCTATAAACGCAGACCCCAAAGTCATATCAAACATCTAGTGTCTTACACATCCGGGTGTCCAATTACAGGACCAGAACTACAGTCATCACACACTACCAACAGAAAACCAGACGCCAACGACATATTTCTAGTCCGGAATGTCTTCTCTGTCAGGAGTGAAATGACGCAAATGGGCCGACGAAACGATCATAAGGGTAAGACCCTTGTTCATGATGGCCTGGCGTTCGACCTGACCACTCACAAGGGTTAAGTTAAAGGTCAGGCCTTCACAGCCAAAGACCATTTGCTATCGTACTGAAGATATGTACCGCCGCTCTCGAAGGCTTGGGCAAACGAAATTCTAACACATTTGCTCTGTAGAATTACTGAAAATATTACAGCCCGTGTTGTAATACGTACCCTTCTCTCATCAGGCAATAGATGATATGAAATAATAATACTGTAGAGATTAAGTAACTCTCATATATTTCCAGCGCTTTCACAAACATGTGAGACATTTCTCAGGGAATCCTCGCAAAGTTTAAACTGGGGGTTCTACACCAGGCAGTAAGGTAATCGACGCGACGTTCACCACACGCACATTAACAGCTCTGTAGTGCGTCGTTACCTCACGGCACACGAGAGAGAGAGAGAGAGAGAGAGAGAGAGAGAGAGAGAGAGAGAGAGAGAGAGAGAGAGAGAGAGAGAGA
>JAYMFT010282187.1:0-10475 GCA_038088735.1 Panulirus argus | reverse complement strand
TCTACCTTCTCATGTCTTTCCCAATAACTATGACCTGGCTCATTTCAAGAGACATTTTTCACTTTCTCAAAAATTTGGAAATACTTCCCCTGTCTGTTTTTC
Source organism: Panulirus argus (assembly GCA_038088735.1). Taxonomy (NCBI): domain Eukaryota; kingdom Metazoa; phylum Arthropoda; class Malacostraca; order Decapoda; family Palinuridae; genus Panulirus; species Panulirus argus. The sequence continues at coordinate 10,373 of JAYMFT010282187.1, read as the reverse complement.
CCCCATTCTCAATTCTCTCTATATTTCAATTAGGGCCCAGTCTTGATGTGGACTTTTGTCCGTGACTGGAGCCTTCAACATGAAAAGAAAAAAAGAAAAAGAAATAAATAGTTATTTGATGATGCATATATAAGCAAAATTTTGTAAAAGCTAAAATATTTGAAAAATGATTTATGGCATTAGTCAAATTTTTCTGCCTAAAGATGTTATGAAGATGTTAACTGAAACATACCAAAATTTTCTTAGCCTTAGGATGTAATGGTTGATCCTTGCCAAATCCATTGACATTTCTTTGAAAATGTGAGAAGGCAAAACTAAATTTGAAATTCTAAATATTGCTTACAGCAAAACAAGTGTCAGATTTTCAAATCATAAAAGATTCAAAAGACTGTTGGACAAAGAAAAAAGTTGAGATTTGAAAATGAAAAACTTTCTTTCCAAGCAAGGATCACTCCATGAGCATGGAATGAGGGAGACAAGCCAATCAGGCCTCCCTTAAGGATTTAATCATCCTTCATTTTTGTGGGTGGGCACTTATGCTTGTGGGTGGGCACTTATGCTGTTTCCCGTATTTCACATAAACAGAATAAGAGAAAGTCACCTATTAAAGTTTATAACATGCTTTGCTTTCTTGTACCAACAAGGTTATAAAGATTTAATCTATAGTAGGACTGCATTTTTCTAACCATTCAACTTCTTCCAGACACTGTCATTAATGGATACTGCCATGGATGCTGCTCTGGTCGATAAAGTCCTTGATTTCTCTAAGGTACCAGAATCCCTAATGGCACACCTTAGCCCATGGTTACTTGAAAACATGAAGAAGGATCATTTAAGGAAACTTGTATTATCTTCTTCTGAGAGTGGCCAACAGTTGACACCCTTTCAGATTAGTACAATACTATCATCAGTAAGTATATCTTGTTTACAGGTTAGTAGGAGGATCTAGTGTTCAGGCACACTGAGAAAGTTCCTCTGAAGTACTGTAAGTAAATTTGCTCTCTTTAGGATTTCTGAGTGAGATAATGGATATCTAACTCCATTTCCTTTGGAAAAACATGATAGAACTGATGAGACACTGTAATATAGTAGTAGTTCTTTGAACTTACATTCATTAGATGATGGTATGAACCCATAGGTTAGCAGAATTGTCTGGGCTGTTTCCCCAATGACAGTGAAGAACTTTATACTCTTGTCATGTGCAGGTGCATGACAAACTATCCAATCTAAGTAACTATCCTTTGGAAGTGGGAGATATATGAGAAATTTTAGTTTATTCTTAAAATCTCATACCACCATTGCCTGTTTCCAAATGTGTTACTTATTCATGGAATTTAAAGTATTGTTAAGATTTTGATGATAAGATTTCTAGATTTCCTTGAGCTCCTCACAGCAACTACCACACTTAAATTACAAAATTCTTTAAGATCAGAATTTTTTATAATTTTTCTCTTTATATCATATTTCATTCTTTCACAAAAACATAAAATGATAAGTGATAGAATATTGGCAATAAGTATGATGATTATAACAATGATGCATCAAGGCTACTCTGTGATTCTAGTTTTCAGCACGTGAAACCAATGAATTTCCACCCATTATCAAGGAGTTTCTGCCTACCTCAAAACTGAGAGACCTCTCTGAAAACCATTTGGCTGAGTTGTTACCTAGCATGTCTACCAACTCCCTACCAGTGAGTACCTAATTATACTTCTCTAGAACAATAGCTTATGAATGCAAACATCTTGCAGCTTGTAGTGATAATACACATTTCATGGATGTAAATATTTTGTAGCATACATCATTGTTCACATATATGGATGCAAACCTCTTTTAAGCTGAACTCATACACACGTCCTTGGATGGAAACCTGATGCAGCTCTAAGTATATCCATGGTTGCAACTCTCTTGTGGCTTGCACTTTCACAAATATGTTCCCAAACCTTTATAGATTAAACCAGGATACATAGCTGGCCATACAATTCTTATGTCACCAACACTTATATATATCACTGACGTCCATTTCCTCCAGGAACTCCCATCAAGGGGATGCCCACAGCAAAAGAGTCTCCTCTTATCCCTGTCTTTACATGCCTCTGTGGCATACACAATTCCACTCATTCTTCTCCCATCTCTTTCCCTCCAGTACTCTTCCACTCAATTTCTTCATGTCACAGTTGGTCTTCCTCTCCCACCAATCCCTATAATCATAGTAACATAATCTAGCACTTATTGCTTGAAAATAGATAGCAAAGCTCAAAAGAGAGAGAGAAATGGCTCGGTGAATGATCTCAAATTGCAGGAGAGCTTAGGAACGTGCTGTAGAAGAGACATAGGTGGCATAACAGCATACCAGCCAGTATTTGAAAGAGAGCAAGGAATAAATACAGCAAAATAAGCAAGGAAAAGCAAGGAAACTTTGAAGGAAATGTTGTGGCCAATGCAGGAGATTACACAAAATTTTTTCATAAACTTTTTATTAGTAGATTGTTGATTAAAGAATAGCTAATCAAGCTAAGGGGTTCAGAGGGAAGAGCCAAATAGGTTGATGAAAAATATGCTGTGAGGTGAATGAAAAGTGCAAAAGTGTTTTCACAGTGGAATGCACTGTAATCTGAACACCCAAGAGAATGGATAGGGAAGAATCTGGAAAGCATTCAAATTGCTAAAAAAGACATAAGCAGACTATTAAAGGGCCTTGACCCACTAGAGGCACACAGTTTTAATGAAATCTTAAGTTGAAATTGGATATACTATATAGTGATTTTGATATCCACAATGTTCCTTTGAGACCCCAACACTAAATTTTTTTTCTTTTTTTTCCAATGAAAAATATTACTTTAGGTCTATCTCTTACTCACCTTGCCACTGAAATGACAGTGGAAAGATTTTGTAGATGACACCCACTTTTAAAAGAGGGAAATAGCCCTTAAATTACACATAAATTTTTATTTCCTCTTTTTATAGTTACTTGAGTAAAGGATCAAAAATATCTTGCTATCACCTTTTTTCTGTCAACAGTGCTTCATGGGGGCAAAGATGAGATTTGGGAACAAGGAGACTATCACCCCTGATATGCTGACTGATGGCATAGACTTCCTACCCTGTATGAGTGCTGATGATGCTAAGAAGATCGCTCCAGAGGACCTTTTTAAAGCCTTTAGGGTTGTTACAAAGTCAGGCAAACCACTTTCTAAGCCTGCAGTAAGTGCTTCTTCACTATTTATACTGATGTGCTTATTTATATTGCTTCAGTTACTCATTTTTTCTTTACTTTGTTCTCACTTTTCTGAGCTTTTTTTTTCTGGTGAAAACCTGACCAAATTCTTCAAAAAGGGCATGTTTCTTAACCTTTGTTATTATAACCTGGCTTTACTTTACTTTTTCTTTTAATCTTTGCTGATCTTCCTCTTTTTCCTTGTCTGTAGATTTATATTCTTTTTTGTCCTAATTTCTGAAACTTCATCCACTGAGTCAGTTGACCTTTATAATTATCTAATCTTTAGTGCATTTCCTTCTTTTGAAAGGATATTTTCATGTATACATACATAAACATATTTATTTATTCATATATTATACTTGATCGCTATTTCCTGCGTCAGCGAGGTAGTGCCAGGAAACAGACTAAGAAAGGCCCATTCCCCCACATACACACATATATACATACATGCACATATATACACAGTACATATATATACATACCAACATATACATATATACATACATACACATACACATGCATATACACATGTACATATTCACACTTGCTTGCCCCCATCCATTCCTGATGCCACCCCGCCCCACGGGAAATAGCATCGCCACCCCCTGCGCCGGCAAGGTAGTTCCAGGAGACAGACGAAACGGCCACATTCACTCACACTCAGTCTCTAGCTGTCATGTGTAATGCACTGAAACTACTGCTCCCTTTGCACATCCAGGCCCCACAGACCTTTACATGGTTTACCCCAGACGCATCACATGCCCTGGTTTAGTCCAATGACAACACGTCGACCCTGGTATACCACATCATTCAATATCACTCAATTCCGGGCACACCTTTCACCCTCCTGCATGCTCAGGCCCTGACCGCTCAAAATCCCTTTCACTCCATTCTTCCACCTCCAATTCGGTCTCCCTATTCTCCTTGTTCCCTCCACCTCTGAAACATATATCTTCTTTATTAACCTTTCCTCACTCATTCGTTCCATATGTCCAAACCATTTTAACACACCCTCTTCTGCTCTCTCAACCACACTATTTTTATTACCTAACATCTCTCTTACCCTTACATTACTTACTTGATCAAACCATCTCACACCATATATTACAGATATATCTATAAAATCTTATGGACCTCAATTCCTCTCTTGCAATACACACTTCCTATTCTCTTAGGCTTCTTTGATAAGGGCTTTCACTTGTTTTCTGGTGTTATATTACATTGCAATATTTGTCTCTGTCTGACTCCTTAAGATTATATTGTTTACTTCTGCACCATACAGCTGTTGCAATATCTTGGAATCTTGGAGAGTACCATTCAAGCTATCTGTTGGTTATATATGATGGTGCATAAACAGATGCTTAAAACTGTCTCATAATTCCTCTGGGTATGAACCAACATGGGTGAGACTTTTAATTTTACACAGCTCTTTAAAGTCTGCCCTTTTAAAGTTAGGGGTAAAAGTACTGGTCTTTAGGGAGTCTGTTTTGGTATTTACATCAAAACTAACCATGATATAGTCACAAATGCCTAAAACTTCTCCAGCATGGACATCAGTTACTAAGACTGACTGGAATGCAAGAGCTAAATCAGGTAGATTAGTTTCCCTCATCAGCTTTGTAGCAGTTTGGGGGAGAAAATTGTCTTCAAGTTTAGCAGATTCACTTTCTACACCCGAGATAGTTTGCCTGTTGATTTCTGGGAGAATAATTATCCTGAATTGTTCATTGCAAACCATCATACATGACTGCCAATATATGCTGGCTGACAAGGTCATCTATTGATGTTTGTGTAAAATTTGGAAGATTCTATGATAATCTAAACATACACACTGTTCAAAAGCAGCAGATGTAGCACTCTGAATTTTCACAAGAGTTAGGCAAGATTTTACATACAGTGCAGTTTCACCTCGACTGTCTCAGTCCCTTACAAATAATTTGTAGTTAGGTAATCATATCGTTTTTCATGTTAAAAATGTTTGTTAAACCAATGATACTGTATTCACTGTTTACTAAACAATGCAGTTCAGCTACTTTGTTTTGATGGATCTTATATTCATGTAAATTCCATTTAATTTCTTTTGAGTGATTTCTGTTGGAGACTGATGGCATAATTTGCTGACCAGCTATTTTTTGACAGTTGTGTTGAGCCCCTATGACCTGTATCCCTGAGGTCACTGTCTGGTGGGGAGGGGATTCTATCTGCCCCCCCTTGTGTAATATGATCTGACCTGACCTTAACCACCTGTTGAGCAGTAGAAAGGTACAGGTTAATTGAAGCTTGTGTGTGGATGGAGGAAACGTGTTTTTAAATGCCTGGGATAGGACATGATAATGAATGGAACCATGTAAGATTAAATAAGCCAAAGGGTGAAAGAGAGGAAGAGGGGGGGGGAGGTTTCTGGGCATGTGAAGAAATATATATGATAAGAGAGGACCCTGTCTTTGAGGGCAAAGATGGTTATGTTTGATGGTATAGTAGTCTCAATGTTGTTGAATGATTGAGGTGGAAGTTCCAGATAAGGTATGGAAGAGGATGAATGCAACAGAAATTAAATGACTGACAACATGTGGTGTAAGGATGGATGACAGAGTAAGGACTGATAGGGTAGGAAGAGAGAAATTAGTAAGAAGAGTACACATGAGGCTTGAAGATGGCGTGCAGAGATGGTTTAAACATGGGTAAAGGTTGACAAAGAGATTGTGTATCAGAAAAGGAGAGGACAAGGAGGAGACCGAATTGGATATAGAAGGATGGAGTGAGAGAGGTTGTAAAGGGTCAGAGTGTAAACATGCAGGGAGATTTGAAGTGTGCATGGGAGAGTGATGAGCAATGTGGCATATATGGCTACATTCCATCATTAGACCGATCCAGGGCATATAAAGTGATCGGAGGAAACCAATGAGAGGTCTGTGGGGTCTGGTTGTGGATATGGGGTTCTGGTTTAGGTGCTTTATAGATGACAGAGAGAATAAAGCCATTCTAATTGTCCCCGGTTATATTGAAGAAAATGCTGAAGAAGTCTGAACATAAAAAAAATAATAGAGACAGAATGCTCTGTTGGTGTCACAAATGTATGGTACGGGAGGAAAGAGGTTAGAAGCAGATGAGATTTTATCAACAGATCAAGAGAGTAAGGTGTATTTTCAAGTAGGAAGAGAGAAGGGCAAGTGGTTCCAGGTGAACCTGGGTCTGCAGCAGAGCTGTGTTATGTCACTGCAGCTATTTAACACAAAGTTCCACTAAAATTATCCTAACCAATTCACAAAATCCATGTTTTTGCATGTTTTAACTCATTTTTTGTCACCTGCTTTTATTTTTTCAACTGATAAAATGTATTAGAGTAAGACCTGAGTGTAAGGCGAGTTGCCACTGTGCATGCTTTTTCATTTATTTTACCAACACCAAAGTACTGATGACATTTTTAATGTTAACAAGGCATAGGCTTGTTGGGGTGTGAGTTTGGAAACACTGCCCTTCAATATATTTCTTATGGCCAGATGCATAAACACTACTAACCATCCATCTCTCACCATCCACTTTCATTTTTACCCACATCAGTCTAGAATTCACTTCCTTACACTCTTTCACATACTAACAACAACTGCTTTAGTAGTGCTACTGCTTACTTAGCTCTTGTCCTCTTACCAACCCCCAACTTAACTCTTTGACCATTTCCAATCCATTCTTCCCCTTTACCTTCAAGCTTTATGTCACTCAGCCAGAAGATCCAGGTTTCATTCAAACTTACTTCCTATTTCTTATCTTGGTTACATCCACACACATTTAGACCACTGAGCTTTTCAAGGAAGATAAGCACTCCCCCACTGGCTCCTTTTTTCAATTTCCTCTCTTAGAAATTGAAATTCAAGAGGAGGAGGGTTTCCAGCCATGTGCTCCTGCCTCTTTTAGTCTCTTTCTGCAACACACAGTTAATTCAGTGTTAGAATTCTTTTCTCCCCTACCCTGGTGTAGGGAAGAATACAGGTGTGTATATCTATAACTTCATTAGTCAGAGAATTCAGCTGAATGACACTTGCCACCATGAAAAATCCTGGATATGGGTCCATAACATACTAGGGGGGGGGAATCACCTGAGGAAATTTGCTTATGATTAATACATCTCTCAATCACTTCAGTGTTCTTGAGGCTATGAAACCGAGGTTGACTTTTATAACTGATACAAGATAAAGGATGTTTTAGCCCAATATCTGAAGTCAACGCTTACATGAAATCACTGGTTACTCAGTATATGCAGTACTACTTGCACTTGAACTCGATGGCCAGTTTGCAGACATCTTGAAAGAATTACAATGGCATTGTGAAAATACTGAGGAAGAACAACTACTATATGTGGTGGCAGACCTTACTGATGTGCTGGCTGAATCAAACTCAAGTCTTCCACCTAATTCATCTATGTACATGAATGTGCCAGCAGATGCAATAAAAAAAAGTTTTAAAAATAAATATTTTAAGTAAATTTCCATAAGGGCATATTTACCTTCCATAATGCAAATTTAATGTTATCAACTTATAATTTCCATAAGTGCAAAGTTCCATAACCCTGAATTTCCATAATGCAGGGAACATGTTTACCCTTAATATAGTCTTGTCACCTTCACTAATAACATTCTGTATTCTGCTTAACCAAATACTCTCACAAAATCTGGATTAATATTACCCACTCTCTTCCCTTGCATCAAAGTTTTGTAAATGTCACTGTAGTTCTCTAGAAGTTGCATTCGTGTACTTTTACCTGGTACACATCAGTAATGGCCTTTTATTAAATTGTTTATAATAAAATGTTCCATAGTGATTTTTCATCACTTTTGTATACTTAGATTACATGTTAAGCTAAATGGTCTATACTCTCTTATCATTAATTTTATCAACCTTTGTTATTGGAAGAGACCAAGAAGAAGATGGTAGGACTGACTGAATGAGGCTTTGGGGTATCTGGTCTGATGTACACGAGGGTGAAAGGCATGCACTGGATGAAATGATCTAGATGTAGGTAGTCTACAGGGGGTAATGTACTGTCAGTGGGCTGAGCAAAGATATACGAAGCAGCAGGAAAACAACAGAACATTCTGGGGCTTGACTGTGGATGATGGGCTCTAGATTTGCTGCATTCTAAATCACAACTAGAGAAATTATGTCAGCAAACGAGTCTGTTGTTCATCTGTTCCTGGTACTACATTACTTTAAAAAAAAAAAAAGCACATTGACTAACCAAGAGCTACATGTGGCTTATGAGCTGTGACTTCACAAACCAAAAGCCTTTTGTGTTTTCTACCCAACACCTTTGGTCTTTCCTTGTTAAGATTAACATCAATCCTGACAAAACTATCTTCCTGCTTACACACCTATAATGGCACTACTTCTCAACATTCTTCATTAACATGACATATATTTTTAATTCCATTTCTCCAAACTTCAGTAATTCCAAAATTTCCCTACATAACATCTAAACATCCTAATTTCAATATGTTATTAATTACCTTAGAAGACACTTGAATCAAACACAACATCTAAGAAATGTTTATTACATGTATACAGTGAATTACTGAAAAATATCATAAAAACTGCTTGACTCCTCTATGATCTACATTAGATTGTCTAAAAATTTCAACATGAGTGTACAATATTAAGAGATGTGCCAGGTATTCATTCCCAGCCACTTTCTTACAAGCAACCATTGCTTGGCAGTTTCTCATTGGTTAATGCTTGTATATGCATTAACACAGAAAATGCATCTATAGGAACTTCATACCTGATAACACTGAGTAAATTAAAATTAGTTATAGCCAAACAAAAACTTATGATTAATCCTTTTTTCATTTTATTCTAAAATCATTCAGTAAGAAAAGCTGCATATTCAATCGGCAAAAGTAATTGTCAGCAATAACCCTTTAAATATTCTTTAAATTTTAGAGCCTTTGGGTCATAAGTAATATAGATAATTAATGAACTCTAAAAAGCTGTTACATGTAACACTTATGAAAAACATGCTATCTACTCTGGATGTAATCCATCAACAAGGTTCAATAAAAAGAAACTGTCTTTGATCATGACTCTTGCTAGGAACACTTACAACTTATATAAAGCTAGTGGGTTATTGGTAAGAAAAAGAAAAAGAAAAGAAAAAAAAAAGAGCAAGAGAAAAAGAAGAAAAAAATAAGAAAGAAAAGAAAAAGAAAGAATAAGAAAAGAATAAAAGAAAAAAGTAGAAGAAAAGAGGAAAAGGAAGAAAAAGAAAAACAAGAAAAAGAAAAGAAAAAAAGAATAAGAAAAGAAAAAGAAAAAAGAAAAAAAAGAAAGAGGGGGGGATACATTAACATTTTAATTATCAACACATTAAAGAGTTTAACAAAGCAAACACACTTAGCACTAAATAAACAATATGCAATTTCCTGTGGGGTTATCAACATGCTGCAAAAAGATTCTGCATCCTTTAAGTAGATCACTACTAAGAGCACTTATAACTTTAAAAACTGTAGCTATAACAAAAGCTATCTAATATTTGTGATAAAAATAAATCAGAACTTTTACCTAAAACTTACAGGGTGCTTCAAATCCTTTTCCTTAAAAGTATCAGTTTCATAATTTGAAATCTCTTCACTGTATACACTCATGCAAGGTCCAATGGTTTTTCCTTTGGCTTTGGCCACTGGGGACTTTGACTACGACCTGAGAATAAATGCAAGAGTTAACAACATACAGTAAACCCTCAATTTAATGGACTAATAGGGGAAGGTCTGTCCGTTAATGATGAAAGCCTGTTAAATCAAATGTAACGTAAAGTGTAGTTGAAGATGAAAGGGTAAGAGATATGTGTGGTAATAAAGAGTGTGGTTGAGAGGGCCATAGAAGGTGCTTCCTGCGGGGCAAGGTAACAAAATATAATAAAAATAAAAAATAATTAATTATATAGGGATAGGGGAGAAAGAATACTTCCCACGTATTCCATGCATGTCATAGAAGGCGACCAAAAGGGATGGGAGCGGGGGCCTGGAAATCCTCCCCACCTGTTTTACTTTTCCAAAAGAGGGAACAGAGAATGGGGCCAAGTGAGGATTTTCCCTCTAAGGCTCAGTCCTATGTTCTTGACACTTCCTCGCTAATGCAGACAATGGCGGATATGTATGGGGGG
>JAYMFT010282186.1:0-24021 GCA_038088735.1 Panulirus argus | reverse complement strand
GACGAAGCTACCAACAGTTACAGAGACGAAGCTACCCAACAGCTGTAGAGGGGAAGCTATCCAGTAGCTGTAGAGACAGAACTACCCAACAGCTGTAGAGCCGAAGCTACCCAACAGCAGTAGAGACGAAGCTATCCAACAACTGTAGAGATGAAGCTACCCAACAACTGCAGAAATGAAGCAACCCAGTAGCTGTAGAGACGGAGCTACCCAACAGCTATAGACGAAACTACCCAACAGCTGTAGAGACGAAGCTACCCAACAGCTGTAGAGAGGAAAGTTGTCCAGTAGCTGTAGAGACGAAGCTACCAACAGTTACAGAGACGAAGCTACCCAACAGCTGTAGAGGGGAAGCTATCCAGTAGCTGTAGAGACGGAGCTACCTAACAGCTGTAGAGATGAAACTACCCAACAGCTGTAGAAACTAAGCTACCCAACAGCTGTAGAGGGGAAGCTACCCAGTAGCTGTAGAGACGGAGCTATCCAACAGCTGTAGAAGGGAAAGTTGTCCAGCAGCTGTAGAGACGAAGCTTCCCAACAGCTGTAGAAGCGAAGCTACCCAACAGCTGTAGAGATGAAGCTACCCAACAGCTGTAGAGACGAAGCTGCCCAGTAGCTGTAGAGACGGAGCTAACTAACAGCTGTAGAGACGAAATCACCCAACAGCTGTAGAGACGAAGCTACCCAACAGCTGTAGAAGGGATAGTTGTATAGCAACAGTAGAGACGAAGCTACCAACAGCTGTAGAGACGAAGCTACCCAACAGCTGTAGAGAGGAAGCTACCCAATAGTTGTAGAGGCAAAGCTACCCAACAGCTGTAGAGAGGAAGCTACCCAACAGCTGTAGAGGGGAAGCTACGAAGTAGTTGTAGAAACGGAGCTATCCAACAGCTGTAGAAGAGAAAGTTGTCCAGCAGCTGTAGAGACGAAGCTACCAGCAGCTGTAGAGATGAAGCTACCCAACAGTTGTAGAGAGGAAAGTTGTTCAGCAGCTGTAGAGACGAAGCTCTCCAACAGCTATAGAGATGAAGCTACCCAACAGCTGTAGAAATGAAGCTACACAACAGTTGTGGAGACGAAGCTACCCATCAGCTGTAGATATGAAGCTACCCAACAGCTGTAGAGGGGAAGCTACCCAGTAGCTGTAGAGACGGGGCTGTCCAACAGCTGTAGAGGGAAAAGTTGTCCAGCAGCTGTAGAGACGAAGTTACCCAACAGCTGTAGAGATGAAGCTACCCAACAGTTGTAGAGACGAAGCTACCCAACAGCTGTTGAGACGAAGCTACCCAACAGCTGTTGAGACGAAGCTACCCAACAGCTGTAGAAAGGAAGCTACCCAGTAGCTGTAGAGACGGAGCTACCTAACAGCTGTAGAGACGAAACTACCCAACAGCTGTAGAGACGAAGCTACCCAACAGCAGTAGAAGGGAAAGTTGTCCTACAGCTGTAGAGACGAAACTACCAACAGCTGTAGAGACGAAGCTACCCAACAGCTGTAGAGATAAAGCTACCCAACAGTTGTAGAGGCGAAGCTATCCAACAGCTATAGAGAGGAAGCTACCCAACAGCTGTAGAGACGAAGCTACCCAACAGCTGTAGAAGGGAAAGTTGTACAGCAGCTGTAGAGCCGAACCTACCCATCAGCTGTAGAGACGAAGCCACCCAACAGCTGTAGAAGGGAAAGTTGTCCAGCAGCTGTAGAGCCGAACCTACCCAACAGCTGTAGAGACGAAGCTACCCAACAGCTGTAGAAGGGAAAGTTGTCCAGCAGCTGTAGAGCCGAACCTACCCAACAGCTGTAGAGACGAAGCCACCCAACAGCTGTGGAGATGAAGCTACCCAACAGCAGTGGTGGGGAAGCTACCCAGCAGCTGTAGAGGGAAAAGATGTCTAGCAGCAGTAGAGACGAAGCTACCCAAGAACTGTAGAGACGATGCTACCCAACAGCTGTGGAGATGAAGCTACGCAACAGCTATAGAGACGAAGCTACCCAACAGCTGTAGAGACGAAGCTACCCATCAGCTGTAGAGGGGAAACTTGTCCAGTAGCTGTAGAGACGGTGCTACCCAACAGCTGTTGAGACAAAGCTACCCAGCAGCTGTAGAGGGAAACGATGTCCAGCAGCAGTAGAGACGAAGCTACCCAACAGCAGTAGAGACGAAGCTAACCAACAGCTGTAGAGACGATGCTACCCAACCGCTGTGGAGACGAAGCTACCCAACAGCTGTTAAGACGAAGCTACCCAACGGCTGTAGAGACGAAGCTAACCAACAGCTGTAGACACGAAGCTACCAAACAGTTGTAGAGATGAAGCTACCCAACGGCTGTAGAGACGAAGCTACCCAACAGCTGTAGAAACGAAGCTACCCAACAGTTGTAGAGATGAAGCTACCCAACGGCTGTAGAGACGAAGCTACCCAACAGCTGTAGAGACGAAGCTACCCAGCAGCTGTAGAGATGAAGCTACCCAACAGCTGTAGAAACGAAGCCACCCAACAGCTGTAGAGGGGAAAGCTGTCCAGCAGAAGCTGAGACGAGGGGAGAAGCTGGTGAGGCACAGGCTGGCCACACAATTCACTCCCTAAATCTATTCACACACTCATTACTTACTTTTTTACTCACTCGTTACTCACTATTCACTCAGTCATTACTCACACACATTTTATCACACTTGTTCTCGTCACAGCCGAATACGAGCATAGTACAGACTTTGGACCAGTACTCCCAAACCCGTCCTTGTCCGAAATGTTTAGCTGCCCGGAATTTCGGGACCCCTTACACTGTCAGGCCTGGAGTGTTCCGCTCGTGGGGCCACATCTCCTGACCTTTCTCTCTATCATACAACCTTTCAAAACTTCTCTATGTGCTGTCTGCGTTTACCACATTATTGTTCAAGTTTATTCCACTCGTCCACCACCCCTGTACCATTTTGTACTTCCTTACGTCATTCCTTTAACAAATTTCTCGCTTGATTTTGTTGTTACGTTCTGGTTAATCCATCCCTACGTCTTTCTGAGAACTGTCCATTGTCCACGTTATCAATTAGGTTTAAAAATCAAATAGCTGTGAGCAGGTTACCCTCTCAATATTTTCTCTTTTATAGTGGACAGATTCAAAGCTTCTAGCCCTTTCCTCCACCAGAGATTTTAATCTTAATTCTTTTACTATCTCTGTTGCCATCCTCTAGACCTTCTCTACTAACTCTTTGTGCTTCTGTAGGTATGATGACTAAACTTATGTGTATGTGTAAATATAAAGAAATAAAGATGAAAATATACAGTTGACGATTTACATAACTGGGCAGTTACAATTGTAACAATGTAATTTAATCATGTCCATGGTGTAGCGGTTAGCGTTCCTGACCGTGACGCGTACTCGCGGGCCGCCCAGCGTCGAGCGCATAGGATCGAATCCTGGTTACGGCAGTCGGTACACAGTCAACCCAGCCGTTCATCCCCACCCTCCCCAGGGGTTGGTTCACATTGCTTGCGTTAGAGTTTCATAGTAGCTGACATACACATAACTGTGGGGAAACTAAGGTATCTCTTTGCTGGCTAAGGTGTTTACTTGTTCATAGATTGCTTGTTTTTCACAGCAGTAGTAGTAGGTGTGCAGGACAATTGTTCTGTCTATGCCAACAATGGTTCGTACGTACAATGGCGTTGTCAGCCGAGGTTGGTAGTCTTGGTGGTACTGGTACTGGGGCAAGTACCTGTCAGCGTCATGGGGTTTACTCTAAGCCATCACGCCTCAGACCCAAATTGGTATAGAGTCGCTGGGTCACACCTCCAGAGGTCTCGGAGGGCCGAAGAATGTGTCTGCGTCATGTCGGTTACACTGAGGTGTGTGTGTGTGTGTGTATGTGTGTGTGTGTGTGCAATTACCTAGTTGTACTGTACGGGGAGGGAGTTCTACACTCGTGGGACCCCATCTTTTGTACTGTACGGGAGGGAGCTGTACACTCGTGTGGCCCCATCTCATGTACATTCTCTCCTATTATGCAGCCCCTTACATCTATGTAAGCTATCTGTATAAACCATGTCCTCAGTCATTCTGTTCCATTCTTCCACTGCTTTTAATGTGTGAAAATTTTTCTTCACATTAATTCTCACAATTTTCTTAATTTCATTCTATGTTCCTGATTGCGCTAGCCCTGCATCTCTCCAAGAACTGCTCAATGTCCACTTCGCCCATCTATTTCTTTTATTATTAAAGGCTTAAAGGTTGTGATCAGGTCACCTCTCACTCTTCTCTCTTCCAAGAAGGGTTAATCTAAAGACTTTAGTCTTTTCTTGTTTACCTAGCTCGCTCAGCTCTGTTACCATCTTTGATGACCTCCTCTGGACCTTCTCTATGAGCTTTTTGAGCTTCTGTATCCGCGGAGACCAAACTTGAGAAGCATATTCTAGTGTTGGCCTTAACTATAACAAACTTCAGTTGTAGTGACTTGCAGGAAATACAGCCTTTTAATTCAGATTCCATACACGTAGATTCTTCATTGACTGTTGATTGAAATGGTGAGGACTGTATTGGTTTACGTAAGTGCCTTCTGATCACTCAGACGATGGCCGCATTCACAGAGGTGGCCAAGTGGCCCACAGTGGTGACCAGGTGGTTGTCATGCTCACTGGTGGCTATGCCCACAGTGGTAGCCATGCCAACGGCGGTGGCTAGGTGTTTCTTAATGTGTACAGTGGTGGCCATGCTCTCACTAGCGTCACTCTATCTACCTTTAACTTGTACAGGTGGCGCTGGTTACTGAGGCGGCCTGATCACTCTCACCAGCTTGGGTCAGACACAAACAGTCGTCCCACGCCATATGTACCGACCTTCCTACACTCGACCTGTCCTCCCCACACACCTGACCCACGGTCCCTCCAGCCCCACACCTGACCGACCCATGGCCCTTTCGGCACCACACTTGACCCATGGTGTCTTCATTTGGTATGCCCGAGGAACTACTGTTCACTTTCCTTTACCAAAGGCGCTGTCGAAATCATCAACTCTGTAATATCATCCTAATTTTCTTTGCTAAACGGGAGCCTAAGGCAGGAACCTGTCACCAAAATTATTCATAACTTGCACAGCCAACATTACCCCACCAATGTGGAACACAAGCAGTGATATCTTCCACGCAAACGACGCCCTTCAGGAATCTCATACAGCTCACTCCACCAGCGTACCCACTTAGTGGCAAGAAACGATAAGCATAAAGAAGTTTACGGCAGAACAGTGACGCTGTTGAAAAAGAAGACCAAGCCAGTCGGGCTCGAGCAAAAGAAGAGAAGACAGCAGAGGTGGTGCACAAGATCTGGGGTCACACACTGACATTACCAGACTTAATGATACAACACGCTAGGAAAAGCAGAGGCATCAGTAACACTATGTGAAAGCCATGATCCTCCCCATCGCCATCTACTTCCCAATACCCACACACCTTGCCAGTAAATCTGGCGTGCCTAAGCTACATAGGGTATACAAAATAAGGCCATACCACTCGTCTAAAAGGAAAAAAAAAACACCCCTACATCAAAAGCCCTGAGGAACAACATTAACGAAGAAAAGTCGAACAAATTGGCTCAGACTTAAGGGAGACACCACAAAAAAAGGGAGACAGAAACTAAAAGAGAAAGGACACACGAGGTACAGACACGTCCAAGACCTCGACAACAATTTTATACGAGTGGTTCCTACGGAGCCTCAAAGTGCTAAGAATGGTTCTAGCTATCCAGCGATGCACACAATAAACATTGCCAAACTTACCTTGACGAATTTCCCTCCTAAACAAACAAACAAACATCATCACTACATATACCCAACATCATCACTACATATACCGGAAGTATAAAAAAAGATGTCTCCAGAAAGTCCTCCACACACCTCACTAAAACCTACGCCACACATTAGTACTCTCTATAACTGCATAACAATCTTCCAACATACCTTTCCTTCCCCAGCCTTTGCGAGCTTGGCGGAAGGCAGTGGGGAGACGCGTTGTCCTGGTACGCTACAGTTAGCAGACCAACTCGTACATGAGGTCGGCACGAAAGGGGCGGAAAACTTACGTTAACCTTTAAGTTGACCTCTGACTTTCATAAAATGTAAGCTGCCAGGCAACACTTCAGTATGGTTCAGGTCCACTTCCGGACATAGACACGGTGCAGGGCTGTTATAAATACTATCGTCCACGTAAATATGTTTGTCACAGTACCAGAGTCATAAAGTCATCCAAACACTCTTACCAAAGGTGATCTATTACCAATATGTTATCAACAGTCACGCTGGACCTACAGGTTATCCATTACCGTTACCGATGCATTACCAACTGTCGCTGAACCAACACGTTACCAACAAGAACCTTGGGCTAACCCGTTATCAAGATGAACGCTGGACCAACTCGTTACTATCAGTAACGATAGGCTGACAGGTTACGAATAATAACGCTGGACCGACACATTACAAAAAATAACGCTGGACCAAAACATAACTAACAGTAACGCTAGACCAACACATTACTAACAATAAAATACCACCACCCATACCACAGTCACCACCCCTGCCATCACCAATAGCCACCACAACACTATCCTCACTGACCTTACCAACACAACACTATCCTCACTGACCTTACCAACACAACACTATCCTCACTGACCTTACCAACACAACACTATCCTCAATGACCTTACCAACACAACACTGTCCTCACTAACCTTAACCACCACAACACTATCCTCACTGATCTTACCAACACAACACTATCCTCACTGACTTTACCACCACAACACTTTCCTCAATGACCATACCACCACAAAACTATCCTCACTGACCTTAACAACACAACACTATCCTCACTGACCTTACCAACACAACACTATCCTGAGTGACCTTACCACCACAACCCTATCCTCACCACCACAACATCCCACGCCAGCCGACATGGAGCCATCAGTCAAGATGGATATTGATCTGTTCTATATTTAGTGTTGCTGTTTCTGAAGTGGGTTCCAGAATCCTGCCTGCTACGTTGGCGGCCTGTGAGGGGCCAGAGAGGTCTCAGACCCTCTCTCACTGAGTGGGACCAGCCAGGTCTCAGACCCTCTCTTACTGAGTGGGACCAGCCAGGTCTCAGACCCCTCTCTCACTGAGTGGGACCAGCCAGGTCTCACGCCTTCTCTCACTGAGGGAGACTGGCCAGGTCTCAGACCCTCTCTCACTGAGTGGGACCAGCCGGGTTTCAGACCCTCTCTCACTGAGTTGGGCCTGCTAGGTCTCAGACCCTCTCTCACTGCTGCTGACCTCCCTCACCACAGGCGGTGTTCACTGCTGCTGACCCCCTCACCATAGGCAGGTGTTCACTGCTCGGAAAGCGCCACCCTCCACATAATCAATAGCAGTATTTGAAATTCTGTGACCTTGAGACTGGGGACAGGCAGACCCCCGGCAGGAGGTGGCGTGCCGAGTGCCGGGCCTAGCTGGCCACATTCGAGGCCGGAGCAAACAGGCCAGAGTGGATGATGGGCCCGGCGGGCCACACTGGACACCAGACCTAGCGGGCCACACTGGAGGCCGGAGCCAGCAGACCACACTGGAGGCCTGAGTTAGCTGGCCACACTGGAGGCCGGAGCTAATAGGCCAGAGTGAAGGCCGGAGCTAGCGGACCACACTGGAGGCCGGAGCTAGCGAACCACACTGGAGGCCGGGCCTAGCGGGCCACACTGGAGGCCGAAGCTAGCAGGCCACGCTGGAGGCCGGAGCTAGTAGGCCACAGTGAAGGCCGGAGCTAGAGGGCCACACTAGAGTCCGGAGCTAGCTGGCCACATTGGAGGCCGGAGCTAGCAGACCACTCTGGAGGCCGGAGCTAGCGGTCCACACTGGAGGCCAGGCCTAGCGGGCCACACTGGAGGTCTGAGCTAACGCGCTACACTAGAGGCCAGGCCTAGCGGGCCACACTGGAGGTCCGAGCTAACGCGTTACACTGGAGGCCAGGCCTAGAGGGCCACACGAGGTAAAAGTAAGCTGGCTTACCTTGCTGTTAGGAGGGTAGCCCAGCGGGTAGGACTGAGGTAGTGAAGTTTCTCGTCCAGTGAGGAGAGTCACGATTCCCATGGGGTCGGTAGTACCCGAGTCCTGCCGAAGAAGAAAGAAACGAGGTAAAAGACCATCCGGACCGCTTTGAAGCCGACGTGGCAGAGACCACATATGTAAAGTACCAGGCACCAGGTGGTCTACAACCCTGACCAAAATGGCCAGACACTGCTAGTGTCCTTCAAGCAACAGTGCCAAGTCACGACTCACACGTGATAAGCGACAAAGCTCAATTAAATTCTAGAGTGTACCCATGACATGAACAACAGAAAACGGTAACGAAGAAGGCGGACAGAATGGATTTGTGATTGACGCTGGGCAAGTCCAGCGTTGAGGCATCGACCTCTCCCAAGCTAAAGATGAGATCTGCCCTAACAGTCCAGGCTTGCCATTCCCAACCGCGAAAGAGATATTTTGGATTCACTCAGGATTATTGAGATTCTCTTCTCGTTTGCCAGCAACGAAATGCGAAGTGAATATATATATAAAATGACTTCAACCCTCCGACGCTTAAAATAAGTTGCTATTTTTGTTTTGGGGATGGAGAATAATTTTTTTTACCCAGTGCCGAGCGATCTGTTCCTTTTGTTGAGTGTACTATACTTTAAGATTAAAATTGGACGTATTTTTTCTCTATGAAAAGGTTTCTCTGACTATAGTGCTGCCACAAATATTGTATCCCCAGCATTAGTACTTGGCGAACCTACACAAAACACACCTACTCTTAATTCTACTACGGTCCAGAGCAAGAGACGTGGTAGCAGGAGTTGCAGTAGGAGTGTGTTAGATGTGGCAGGAAGGGCAGCATCAGCAGCAGGAGAAGAGGGTGGTGGCAGGGCACACAATAAGGTTTCCTGTACTAATCAACACGCCAGGATGAAGCATGTCTTACCGTGACCACGAGTCGATCTTGGAGGATATTGGAGGGGCAAGGAGGAACGTACACAGACCGGGCCTCACAGGCCACTTGGCCCACTTGTTTCTTATTGATGAGGGAGGAGGGGGTGCTTGGTGTGGCCCTTGTGTGGTGCACTGCCTGCTGAGGCCCTGGTCCGATGCACTGCCTGGTGAGGCCCTGGTCTGGTGCACTGCCCGGTGAGGACCTGTTCTGGTGCACTGCCTGTTGAGACCCTGGTCTGGTGCACTGCCTGGTGAGGACCTGGTCTGGTGCACTGCCTGGTGAGGCCCTGGTCTGGTGCACTGCCTGGTGAGGCCCTGGTCTGGTGCACTGCCTGATGAGGCCCTGGTCTGGTGCACTGCCTGGTGATGCCCTGGTCTGGTGCACTGCCTGTTGATGCCCTGGTCTGGTGCACTGCCTAGTGATGCCCTGGTCTGGTGCACTGCCCGGCCTGGGTCCTGGGGGGGTCTCTTCCTAGGCTTGTTACATCGAACTCACTCGAAATTTGTCACATCCGTTACATAGTCTCTTCCTAGGCTTGTTACATCGAACTGACTCGAAATTTGTCACATCCGTTACATAGACTCACTAATCCTATACACCTTTTTCATTTAGTTAGTATAATTATCATTAATTATCATTATTATTATTATAATTATCATTATTATTATTTTCTTTTTGCTTTTAGAAATACTGAGGAAAAATGGCAAACTGAGGAAAATACATTGTGCACGAGTCTGTGATGGAAGTGAATATTGTAATTCGTTGACCTCTAGATTCACTTAAAACTTTTTTTTTTTGTGTGTGTGTGTGTGTGTTGCCTTTGTTTACTGCTTGGCCATGTGTCTGCACCTACTCAGGAAAGCTAGCATAAACAAATTATAATGTCCCACGTTATTCCTATTTCATCATGTGCCCCACATTATTCCTGTCTCAGATTTATAATTTGATCATTTTTGGATATTATTTTGGGGTCAAATGTCAAAAAAAAGACGATTTTCTATATCGTTACTTTGCTGGTGCTGCTAACCTGGTGATATAGGACCTGCTGACCTGGTGATATAGGACCTGCTGACTTGGTGATAGAGGATCTGCTGGTGCTGCTGACCTGGTGATATAAGACCTGCTGGTGCTGCTGACCTGGTGATATAGGACCTGCTGACCTGGTGATAGAGGACCTGCTGATCTCTCCTGACCACTGTACCGTCTACCAGGTGGTACACATCTCTCCCGACCACTGTACTGTCTGCCTGATGGTACACATCTCTCCTGGCCACTATACCGTGTGCCAGGTGGTACACACATCTCTCCTTGCCACTGTACCGTCTGCCAGGCGGTACACACCTCTCCTGGCCACTGTACAGTCTGCCAGGTGGTACATACACCTCTCTCCTGGCCACTGTACTTTCTGCCTGATGGTACACATCTCTCCTGGTCACTGTACCGTGTGCCAGGTGGTACTTACACATCTCTCCTGGTCACTGTACCGTCTGCCAGGCGGTAGACATCTCTCTTGGCCACTGTACCGTCTGCCTGGTAGTATACATCTCTCCTGGCCATTGTACCGTCTGCCAGGTGGACACACACATTTCTCCTGGCCATTGTACCGTCTGCCAGATGGTACACACTCATCTCTCCTGGCCACTGTACCGTCTACCAGGCGGTACACATCTCTCCCGGGGAATGTGACAGCAGGAGAGCGTGTTGCCGGTGCACCGCTGTGGCTGGCGTTGCCATGGTGAAGGGAGGGAGTGAGGGGGTCCCTGGATACTGTTACCGTGGCGCTGGACCCCAGCAGGAGGCCAGCGTTCCCGCCGGCGGCTCCTCAGTGCGCCATCGTCTCGTCACTGACGATACCGTAGTCATTTACATTGATATCTGTCTTATTATCTCATTGGAGAGATTTTAAGATCTCCTAAAATGGCTCTGACAGGGTCTCTGAGAGGGGTGGGGTGCTGGGGGTACATAGTACCGGGACCCGGGGGTCCGAAAGGGGGCCCGGGAATTTCCAGGGATCTCAGAAAATCAACATAGCGCTCCATTCCACCTTTCCTCTCTCATCTTCCATACCCTTTTTGGCCTCACAGCTCACGGCACAAAAACCGTATTGGATGAAAACAGGATGACCAATGGAGAAAGGAAGGGAACGGGGGGGGGGGGCGAAAGAAATTTTGTAACTGCTGGTAAAATTCCTCTCAGGGGTCCTGGGGTCGGACACCGGGCCGGTCATATCGTCCTTGCCATTAACGCTGCCCAGACGAAATATTTATTGGCAGGAAAGAATCGTCTTGTGCTTAACGATTATGTAAACGATTTCATATTCGTACGAGTATGAGAAACATAATCCCGCGCCATTTGGCTCTAAACGTTAGTATTCCACGTTTATTTTCCTTTACATACAGAAAGCTGCTCACCTTGTGAAAACTAGAGCTCGGCGTATATATCACATTACTGACCTTCACCTTTGTCATCATAGAAACAGGTAAAAGTTCTAAATTTTAGCACGCAAACGAGATAAAATCTACAATAAATTTTAGGTCAACCATTTTAACCTCAATGTCCTTCCCCTTCACCGTTTGAACATCGACTTTAATGAACTTTTTTCCCCCTCGTTTCTGTCACCATAATATATGTTTAATAATCCTGAGAAAATTTCAGAGTTTACAGAAAAGAATATTGTTGCATAAAAAAAATCACCGTATGAATTTCTTAACATTGGTTTCTTTCATAATGAATTTATTAATATATATATATATATATATATATATATATATATATATATATATATATATATATATATATATATACCGAATTTCGTAGTCAAGCTAAATTTTCAGATACGCATATATGGGGCAAATTCATATAAATAAAGAAGCTGTTAATTAAATGAATTAACAACTGAAGTATGCAGATGTTTTATTACAACCATGACCAAAGTTTCGGGTAACGCATGCAAATGATCAAACTGTATACCATATTCACGTTTTCCCTGTTGTAGTACACAAGGCCCGCCACACCAGACGAGTTTCCCGCCTAAACCGTTAGAGCGTCGACTTTCTGTAGTCCTTCCTCTACTAAATACTACCTTACAATGAAATCTTGACAATTGAAAGGAAGATGGATAATTTTAGAATAGGAAATACTGTGCAAAAAGAAGTGTGTTGATTAATGCTGGACTTGATTTTCACCAACCCTACTCAGCTTAAATCTGCTCACATTCACCTACCTTACTTCACTTACCTCTGCTCACAGACATACAGTCTCTCCTGGTCATACTTAACATTTGACAACATTAAACTCACTCAACTCATTCTTCATAACTCTAGAATTGTGGAGCTGTGGAGTAGGTGAAATGTAATACTTTGAGGTGGTTTGGGTATGTAGAAAGAGCGCATAAATGGGGAGTTTAAGAGGAGAGTGTATGAGGGTTCAAGTAATGGGGTTGGCGAGAGAGGAAAACAATACCTGTGACATGGGGTAAAAGAGTGGAAGAGTAGTGAAGAGAGAGAAATCGTAAAAGAATGTGCGGAATGGTGTATACGGGATGGGGGAGGCAAGTGAAGGCAGGGATAACTCTATTGCAGTGGCCACTTCTAGATGGGAGAGATCCGGGTAGGGAAGGGCCGTCAGAGATATAAAACAGATTAGAAAGATCGACAGAATAAGGGGTGGAGACTTCTGTAGTAGATGGGCGATTATTTTAGTGAAAGGGAACGAAGGATACGTCAGAGAAGCCTTCTCCAAGTGGGTGGAGGTCACCAGTGGAATGCCACTGGTTCCTGTGCCGGGACCATTGCTCTTCTTGGTCTATGTGAATGGCTTGCCAGAACGTATGAACTACTTATCTGAATACTTTTGCAGACGATGTAAAGGTGACGGGGGAACTGAAAAGCAAGCAGGGTTGCTTCAGCTTAAAGGGGACCTAGATAGAGTCCAAAGATCATCTTGAGAATTCCACCCTAAGCAATTGTAAAGTAATAAGGATAGGATTCTGAAGGAACCTGAAAGTTGACATCATCCCTAACCTGTTGCCAGAGTCCAACATTAAAAGTAAATAATGTTCGAAACCAAAATATCTGCTGGCAAATATAAAATCAGCTCTCAAGTATATGGATGTGGAAATATTCAGCAAGTTGTTGAGATCCTACACATGGCCAAAACTAGAATATGCTTCTCAAGTTTGATCCCAACACCTAAAAAGCCCAAATAACTAACGGAGAAGGATCAGAGAAGGGCAGCAAAGCTGATCCACAATGGAGACAGCCGCGTTACAGAGAAAGGCTACAAGCCTTCAAACTGTCAACCAATGAAAAGAGAAGAGTAAGGGATGATCTAATCACAACTTTAACTTTTCAAACAAGTTGTGACATAGAAAGTAAACAGTTCTTCCAAAGATGTAGGAATAGGACAAATGGAGGACACAACATGAAATTAAGCAGGAAAGTTGTTACAAATATGTAAAGAAGTAATTTTAGAGTACAGGAGTGATGGATTAATTAGAAACTGAGAGGATGTGATAAATGCAGACAGCATGCAGGAGTTCAAAAGGCAGTAAAATAATAGATAATGTTCACGAGATAGAGCCTGACAAGAGTAAAACTCCTTCCCTTCAGACTGCAAGTAGGTAATAACAAATAGGTAATTATAGACAAAATATTAAAGAAAAGAAAAGTTTGTCTCAATTTTAAATTATCAGGGACAATGGAAAATTAAAGTGTCATCTGGAAGTCTTTCACAAATATAAAGGTAAGAAGTGAATGCAAAATGACTGCAGTCCTCAAGGATATGTATGTCACTGTTGGAAAAACTAACAGAGGTAACGGTGAATCACAGGAATGGAACCAGTACCATAGACCAGAGCCTGACAAACAACTGCATTTTATCTTACCTTTATAAAACAATTACTCATGGATACAACTACAATGATAAGTCCTTCACTGTTCAAACAATAAACCATACAGTCAATGAAACACATAAAAATCTCAAATATACTTTACAGTTCCTAAGAGATACTTAATGGTGAAAGGAGTGACAGTATAAGGAGAAATTAATGCTGTAACAGCTGCAGGACAGGTTAGGTGAAACATGCCATACTTAAATTGAATGGCTTCCATTGTATATGCTAATCTTGTTTTTCATCACATACTTGAAAAATGTACCTGTTTAATTTCATATCTTAAAAGTTTAGAAGTTATGATCAGAGCAATATACTGAAAGGCACAAGTTCAAATCATACTAAATCTTCATTTATTTCTGTTTAGCTTTGTCTCTAGATTTTCATCATTCTTCCTAATCTTTTTCATATTTAATGTCAAGACTGCAGCATATGTCTGAAATAAAGTTTACCACTTTTTAGTGGTGGAACCTCTTTTGCCATGGCCACCCACTTGACAGAAGTTCCTGGAGGGAACAGGCATCTGAGATATAGATACATAAATGATAGAAGTTTAACCAGGGAACAAAAATAAAAATCAACAAATCTAAAAAAAAAACATAAAGAATATCTCTGTTATAAAAAATACCCAAAAAAGCAGCATTCTTTCCTCTACATTGGTGCAGATGTTGGGGTTGAGGGCCATGGGTTGGCAGCATGGACTTTCCTTATATATGTAAGAATGCAATGATTACATGGTTTTTCTTAGAGTGATTTCTTTTACATACATCAAACAACATTACACATTTTAGGTTTTCTTTCAATCTGTGATTTTATACATACTACATGTATCACATATATTTTTTACACACACACAGTAATCCGTCGAATTAATGAACTAATAGAGGGGAGGGGGTGTCCGTTAATGCCAAAAGTCTGTTAAATATAATGTAACCATTTTTTGATACAATATAAAATATACAGTAATATAATATACAGTTCACGTGCTTTCTTTCAATTCCTCTATTACTTGACGCCATTTTGAATTGTAAAGGTTGCAAAATTATTTAATAAATAAACTCACAATTCTCTGTATACAACCTGACTGTACGATAGCCTGAGGCAGGATATGACCGAAACAAAATGAGTATACCACATGCTAACAAAAACAAGTGCAATATGAAATGCACATGGTGCAGTGTTTGAGATTTTGTTTAATTTTCTTTATTTTTCAATTATCATTAATTAATGTATTATTTTTTGCCCAGTCCGTTAAATCTAAAATCCATTATATAGGGATCCGTTGAATGAAGAGATTACTGTATTCATATTTTTAAATGTAATATGCGTCATTTAGATTCTTACACAAATGAAAATTCTTTACATGAAATAAAAAATAATCTTATAGATAATAACACAAGAGATACTGCTTTATATGATAAAATTGATTACAATAGTTTATGTATAATTCTAGCTCCCTACCCTGATGATGCAATGGCACTCTCTGGGATAATTTATGAGTGACTATGAAGCATGATATCATTTCTAGCAGTGTTGTTTGGCTGCTGGTGACATCAATGGATAGCAGATGGAATCATATATTGATAACAATGGATAACACACAGAATCATACTTTAGTTGAGAATTTAAAACATTGCTGCCAAAGTTTTTGCCACTATTGGCACATCACAGCCTGCTAAGTGAACCACTCTACTGGTATGTCACAGTAAAGGATAATTTCCTTTCCCTTTGTAGGAAGTTAATGTCAGGAGCAAACATACCATGGCCTTTATTGCTCATATCCAATTTCCAGCTATCATGTATGATGTACCAAAATCAGGAACTATCTTCCACAGCCATACCCTACAGAGCACCCCATAATTTACAATGGCAGCTTAATTAGCCCTGGTTCAGCCCACTAACAGCACACTACTTCCACATAAAACCATTGCTTCCACTTCTATGTATATTAAGTACTCAAACCTTGCTGCCCAAACCCACTTAAGTCACCTCATTACCTTACTTTTGTTCACATTACTTTCGACCTCTCCTTTTACATACTTTCCCAAACTCTACCACCAGCTTCTGGTATTACTTTCTAGAGTGTGCCATCAGAACCACATCATCTGCAAACAGCACCTGCTTCATCTCCCATGCAATTCTTCCTAAACAATTTCATAATTTCTATACCTTTTGAGTTTCAGAAAAAGCACCTTTCCACCCAAATGGTATTGTAAACATAAGTTTCCACTGCAGAATCTTTCAGTGCTTTAATATGTAACTGTGTTTCTCTCAACAGACAGAGGCAGCTGCAAGACTAACTGAACTAGAGAGACTGCTAGATGAACATGACCAGATTGTCCGGGAACTAAAGCGCTCCGAGAGTGACAGCGGCTGTATCAACTATGCAGGTGTGGTATCTGCACCTTCATCTGCCACAACTCTAAACATTCTTCCCATAACAGTAACACCCCCAGCCACATCCCGCACTGCTCCAACATCTCCACTATGCTCCCAGCCTCGTTCCTCACAACACCAGGGTGGATGGAAGGTGGATCGAGAAGACCTCAAATGAAATAAATTCTTTTCTAAGAGGACAGAATATCAAAATGAACAGGAATTAGTGAGTGAGAAAGAATGAAAGATAAGTTGATATCTGAGAGCCTAAAATCATTGTAAGTTGAACAGCAGTCAAAAAGATTGTAATTGGCAATATCATGATGGTCCATAAGAGGGTTTTCCATATATTCTGATTATTTGTGTCTTGGTTGTACATCTATTATTATTTCAGGTATCAAAGAATTCATATTTCCCTTTTCTTAATGTCAAAGTTGTACATCTACAATTATTTTGGGTATTTAAGAATTCATGATTTCCCTTTTCTTAATGTCAAAAGCTTAAATTTCCCAAATTCTGGGACAAGGTTTTGCATGAGCCTCAATGATCTGTGATGAAAGGCATTTTAAGATATTAAAACAGAGAGAAAAAACAGAAATGATATATAGAGTCAGTTTGGTTAAAAGGATTCTAAAAATAGCATTGAGGGAACTAAAGGATTAAAATTTGAGATAATGATGGAGTTCTATTTCTAGAAAACAAGAGTCATCATTGCTAAATATATATATATATATATTTTTTTTTTCATGAAGTTCCTTGAAAAATATGCTTTCTATTGGCTTACATATTTTCAGCATAACAGTTTATATACTAAAGAAGTACTCTGTTTTAGCAGGGTCAAGAAACTATGTTTCTAGGTTGGAGAGTACTGGTAACATAAAATACAACAAACTGCACAACAATCAAGTACTCTGTAAAATACAAAAGCACACAGCACATCAACATAATGAAGAAAAGTATCACTGCAGTAAAGCTTTACATCTCAGTACACAGTACTGTGTGAAATAGCTGTAGCCTACGCTTAATACCACTTAATGGTATACACCAAAGGACTGTAAAAGAGTGAGGTTTATATAGTGCATCAAAACCACAAAACATTTCACACCACAGTGGACATCACAGTAACTGAAGAATACCTAATCACAATGAGCAGAACAGTACACTGCATGACAGTTCTGAATACTGAACAGCACCAGATAACTGGATAGGAAAGCAAATCACTGCATGGCATACAGTAAAGCAAATCACTGCTTGGCACACAACAAGAGACAATGTATAAGACCACATCTGTAGGTAAATTACTGTAAAGCATGACCAACCACACTGCACAGGAAAATATGGAATCAAAGGACACCATAGCACCATATTAAAATGTGTAGCACCACAAAACAACACAAAAGCATAATAAAGGGCTTAGCACATTTTGTAGGCCCTACCATTTGTACTGTTAGCACAAGAGTACTGTGTGAAGCAATGCAGCACATAACACTGAAGAACTAAAGCACATTGTACAGTATAACACCAAAGTGGATTAAAATGAGCGGCACTAGAGCACACTACACAGTAATACAAGGCAATATGCACCACCATACCTGCTGCCCACAACAAAGCACTGCTTGCTAAATAGCACACCAAAAACCTACATAACACTGTGTAACAGTACAGTACTTAGCACCCCTATGCAAAGTACAGTGATACAGCACTTCTTTAAAGACAATTCAGTGAATGGCAGATAAGTCCATTACACTAATATATGACAAGCTTAGCAAAGCAGTGCTGTATGGTACATATTACTTTTACTTGGAGTACCCGGGCACAATTAACAAAGTAACAATAAATAACACTGTGGTGCACAACACAGCATATTAGTAATCAGTACATGATTTATGAAGAACCACACCAAATCAACTCAATTCAACCAAAATAGATTTATTAAATCAAAGTCATAAAAAAACAATCCTGATCCACTTCTCTCAGTGATACAATTAATCAAAATTTTCCACAACTATCCTCACTATCAATCAATACTGATAATCAAGTTGTTCATACCTGCTGCAAAGCATGGCAGAAAGTAAAGTGTATCATCATCCATGTTGGTTAACAGAAAGTACTATGGTGGGCTCAAACACTACTCTTTTATAAGACATAACAACACCATCACAAAAATACATCTTAATGCACTCCCATAAAAAAGAGCATATATCACCATCACCAGGTCAGTAAACATCACCAACATTAAGTGGGCACACATCACCATCACTATGTCTGACTCAGATACAAAGGGAAGGTTAAGAAAGAGGGAAGAATGGTTTAATCGCAGATGCCAGAAACCTAGAAAGCTTCATGATATGCAATTGCGGAGATGTAGGTGACACCTCAGCCCGCCAGTTCATGTAAGGTAAAAGAGAGCATGGGACAAGGATAGCAGGATAAGAAAGGAGGAAGAGAGAAATTTTGAAAAGAATGTTATGGAGATGGCAGATGAAAATCCAAAACTTTATCATAAATTTGTTAGGAACAGATTGCTGGTTAAAGAGCAACTAACCAGGTTAAGTGACTCAGAAGGAAAAATAATTTAATATGGTGTACGGATATGTGAAGAGATGAATAACAAATTCATAACTGTTTTCGCTGTGAGACACTACAGGCTCATCTCTAGTGAGATGGGATGGGGAGGAAAGATATTAGTAAATTCCAACTGAAAAACATTGACCAATACAAAGTTCAAAGTCCTGATGAAATTTCACCACATATGCTGAAAATGTGTGCAAATACATTATACAGACCTCCTAAAATGCTGTTCAGTATGTTGCAAAGTCCTGAGGTAGAGGAAAAGGGAAAACATCATACCCACCTATAAGAAGAGACCAGGAAGAAGTGCTAATCTACAGACCAGTCTCCTTGATGAGTATGGTCTGTAAGGTACTGGAAAAACAAATCAGAAAGCAGAAGGATGAATTTCTACAAAGAAAAAATTACCCAAGTGAGAGGTAATGAGGTTTTAAGGAAAAAGAGTCTTGCTGAATGAACCTTTAGATTTCTACAAGAGAGTGAGCTTTGTCTTATGAAAATTAAAAGGCAAGGTAAAATGTTTGTATCTGGACTGCCGGAAAACATCTAACGCTGTGCCATAGGGGAGGCTAATTCAGAAGATGGAAATCAGGCAAGAATAAGGGAGAGACTTCTCTAGTGGATACAAGATTATCTTCATGGAAGAGAACAAATGACATGTCAGGGGAATCTTTTCCAGTTGGATGGAAGTAACCAGTGGAGTGCCCTAGAGTTCTGTTTTGGGACAGTCACTCTTCTTGATCTATGTGAATGACTTGCCTGAAGGTATGGATTTCTACCTGAATATGTCTGTAGATGATGCAAAGGTCATGAGGGAACTGAAAAGCAAGTAAGACAGCATATGCCTGGAAGGGGACCTAGACAGACTCCAAAGTTGGTCTGGTACATAGTTCATGAAATTCAACTTCAGGCAATCTGTAAGGCAATGAGGATCAAACAGCACGATAGAAGACCTCAATATGATTACTATCAAACAAGAGATAAATTTTTGAATTCTGTGTAAGAAAGAGTCTTGGGAATATACCTGGTGAAATCTTCAGGTGTCTTCTAAACCCACCACCAGGGCCGAGCCCAGGCTATTGGGACAGATCATTGTTCAGCCAAGCTGTTGGAAGCTGCAGCCAGCAGGTTTACATAGCTCCCACAGCCTGACTGATCTGGTACACTCCATATGTACTTGTCCAAAGCACTCTTAAACATCTCTGTTGTGCATCCCATGGTGTTTCTGATGATAGCAGGCAAAGTATTGAAGAGTCTTGGACCCCATATGTTCAAGGTGTTCTCTCTTTTTGTGCATATTGCATCTTTGGATTTTAGAAGTAGTATTTTAGTCTTCCCTGCCTGTCATGCCAGAAGAATATTTTTTTCCAAATATAAGCTGGAAACCATACATCCTAGGATTTTTCAGGAATTGATAATGATAAACTTTGACTGCCTGTGCACCAGGGAATATACCCTCGGAGATTTCAGCTGTTCCTAGCAATTCAAAGTTCCTTTGCCATATTAATATGAGATGTGAAATATCTCAGAACACTCTTTAATTCTGCAGGTTTGTCCACCTTGTTGGATAATGTTAAAACATAGCAGTAGTCAATTCATAAAAGACTTTGCACCTTAAGTAATATCATCAATGGTTTTTCTTCCCTTTTGTCTTAAAGATCTGCAGGATACGGCTTACATCCCTCTGCAAGAGGCAACTATTGTTTTGTTGTGTTAGTTGATGTTTAGGTCATTATACATCATCAAATTAAGGTTTTTCCATGTTATTCAACTGGTTTACGATTGCATTTGTGTCTGTCCTGTATTCTGTATTGCTTTTGATTTCTTCATTTTCCCCATAACAGAGGAGCTAAAACTTATCTCCAGTGAAAAGCATGTTGTTTTCAATTCCCTAGTTGAATCTTTTAAGTCTCTTTGTATTCTTTCAGCATCCTCAATTGATATGATTTTCACACTTATTCTTATGTCATCTGCAAGGGATGATATGAAACTGTGGTTCCTGCATGCCTCAGTATCAGATGCATGAATGAGGAACTGGACAGGTGCAAGTACAGTTCCTTGGGGAAATGAGCTCTTTACCATAGAGGCACTGGAGATGGCAAAGTTTACAAGTATGTATGGTGACCTGTTAATCAAAAGAGTTGTACATCCACCTCCCACTTTTTCCCCTCATTCCCATCTTTCAAATTCTAAGTACTAAGACACAACGGTCGACTTTGTAAAATGTTTTTGCAAAGTCTGTGTTAACTGCATTGTATCTTGTTTGTGTCCCAGAGCTTCAACAATCCTATCATAGTGGTAATGCAACTGAGAGAAGTAAGATCTTACCATCATGGGTTCAGGATTCATCACCATCACTGGGTCAGCACATCTCACCAACAGTGGGTCAGTATATACATCATCACTGGCTCAGCAAACATCATCATCACTGAGCCAGCACACATCACCATCAATGGGGCAGCACACATCACCAACACTGGATCAGGACACATCAACATCAGTTGGTCAGCATACATCACCATCACCGAGTTAACACACATCAACATCATTAGGTCAACACACATCACCATTATTAGGTCAGCACACATCACCATTACTGGTTCTGGACACATCACTATCACTGGATCAGCACACATTACCATTGCTAGGTCAGCATGCATCACTACCACTGAGTCAGCACACATCACACTCACTAGGTCAGCACACATAACCATTACTGGTTCAGGACACATAGCCTTCATTTAGTCAGCACACGTGACCATCACTGGGTCATGACATGATCATCACTGGGTCAGCGTACATCACCATCATTAGGTCAGCCCACACCACTACCACTTGGACAGAATACATCACCACCACTTGGACAGAACACATCACCACCACTTGGACAGAACACATCACCATCATTGGTTAGGTTAGTTTAGGAAGCACAAACACAGCATAAAGCACATCAGAAGAGCCTAACAAGCATAACAATCCCAAGATGTCAAATCATCAGTGAAATATGAAGCACATTGATCAAACACTACAAAGATAAATACAACACAAGTGGACATTAAATGCTGCATAAAATATGGTTAAGAGAAAAAATATTGGATTAATGCACAATCAATACAGAATTTTGAAAAAATGATCATTGTAACTCATAGCAACACTTACTGTCACAAATAAAAATGTGTACACACTAATTATATATACAACAATCTTCTATGTGACTCTAAAAACACTACAAACTAGATTTTCTATAAAAATCCCTATATTTCTTAAATATCCCATTATATATACCATGTGTTATACAGAAAATGTTATACAAGTGTGCAGAGCATAAACCTGACATCAAACTCTTTAAAATATTTCAAACAAATATTGTATACGTGTTGTTCCTGTTTAGTAACGGGTTATAACCTTAACATTTATTCCTCAAAAGTATCACAAAAGTAGTAAATTGCAAACAAGAGGATTCATATTATTGCTCTGGATGCAGATTCAACTCACAATCTTTGTTTTATTCCATGAGGGTTAAATGTTGACAAATCATTGTTATGCAAGGGTACGTTCAGTCACAAAATGCAGTTATGGAACAATCTGCCATGGTTCTGAAAAAATGTCAGAATCCTTTTCATTACTTTGAATTCATGTTGAAAGATTCCTTCAAGAATTATTTTTTTCATTGTCAGTATCAGATTGGGGAGGAGCACTGTGGTTTCAGAAGTGGTAGAGGATATGTGGATCAGGTGTTTGCTTTGAAAAACGTGTGAGAAATACTTAGAAAAACAAGTGGATTTGTATGTAGCATTTATGGATCTGAAGAAGGCATATGATAGAGTTGACAGAGATGCTTTATGGAAGGTCTTAAGAATGTATGGTGTGGGAGGTAAATTGTTAGAAGCAGTAAGAAGTTTTTATCAACAGTATAAGACAGTCTGTGGCAGGGGTGTATGGTGTCACTATGGTTGATTAATTTGTTTATGGATGGGATGGTGATGGAGGTAAATGCATCAGTCTTGGAGAGAGGGGTGAGTATGCAGTCTGGTAGGGATGAGAGGGCCTGGGAAAGGAGTCATTTGTTGTTTGCTAATGATACAGCACTGACAGCTGATTCAAGTGAAAATTGCAGAAGTTGGTGACTAAGTTTGGAAGAGTGTGTGAAAGGAAAAAGTTGAAAGTAAATGTGAATAAAAGCTAGGTTATTAGGTTTAGCAAGGTTAAGGGACACGTTGGCTGGGACATAAGTTTGAATTGAAAAAAATTGAGGAAGTGAGGTGTTGTAGACGTCTGGAAGTGGACTTGGCAGCGAGTGGAACCTTGGAAGTGGAAGTGAGTCATACGGTGGGAGAGGGGGCGACGGTTCTGGGACCAATGAAGAATGTGTGAAAAGAGAGAACGTTATCTCTGAGGGCAAAAATAGGTATGTCTGAAGGAATAGCATTTCCTCCAATATTATATGGTTGTGAAGCACGGGCAATAGATAGGGTTGTGCGGAGGAGGGTGGATGTGTCGGAAATAAATGTTTGAGGACATATGGCGTAAGGTGGTTTGATTGAGTAAGTAATGAAAACGTAAGAGAGATGTGTGGAAATAATTAGAGTGTGATACAGAGAGCAGAAGCGGGTGTGTTGAAATGGTTTGGACATATGGAAAGAATACGGACAACCAGGAGACCAAATTGGAGATGGAAGGATGAAGTGAAAAAGATTTTGGATGATTGGGGCCTGAACATACATGAGGATGAAAGGCATGCATGAAATAGAGTGAATGGGAATGATGTGGTATACTGGGGTCAACATGCCATTAATGGACTGAACCAGGGCATGTGAAATGTCCAGGGTAAACCATGGAAAGGTCTATGAGGCCTGAATGTGGATATGGAGCTGTGGATTCAGTGCATTATACATGACAACTAGAGAATGAGTGTGAGCAGATGTGGCCTTTCTTCGCCTGCTTCCTGGCACATACTCGCTGACGCAGGGAGCGGTGATCGGGTGAGGGGGAAGAGAAGAGAATGTATGTATCATTTTCTTTCTATTTCCTTCACGCATTCGTGCTGTATTCTGTGGGGTGGAGTGGTGTCGGGAATGCATGAAGGCAAGTATGAATATGTACTACATGTGTATATATGGATATGTATATATATATATATATATATATATATATATATATATATATATATATATATATATATATATATATATAT